>JAKYLM010000079.1:0-10000 GCA_023634145.1 Thymallus thymallus
CCCTAACCCTAACCCGTAACCCTAACCCTAACCCTAACCCTAACCCTAACCCTAACCCTAACCCTAACCCTAACCCTAACCCTAACCCTAACCCTAACCCTAACCCTAACCCTAACCCTAACCCTAACCCTAACCCTAACCCTAACCCTAACCCTAACCCTAACCCTAACCCTAACCCTAACCCTAACCCTAACCCTAACCCTAACCCTAACCCTAACCCTAACCCTAACCCTAACCCTAACCCTAACCCTAACCCTAACCCTAACCCTAACCCTAACCCTAACCCTAACCCTAACCCTAACCCTAACCCTAACCCTAACCCTAACCCTAACCCTAACCCTAACCCTAACCCTAACCCTAACCCTAACCCTAACCCTAACCCTAACCCTAACCCTAACCCTAACCCTAACCCTAACCCTAACCCTAACCCTAACCCTAACCCTAACCCTAACCCTAACCCTAACCCTAACCCTAACCCTAACCCTAACCCTAACCCTAACCCTAACCCTAACCCTAACCCTAACCCTAACCCTAACCCTAACCCTAACCCTAACCCTAACCCTAACCCTAACCCTAACCCTAACCCTAACCCTAACCCTAACCCTAACCCTAACCCTAACCCTAACCCTAACCCTAACCCTAACCCTAACCCTAACCCTAACCCTAACCCTAACCCTAACCCTAACCCTAACCCTAACCCTAACCCTAACCCTAACCCTAACCCTAACCCTAACCCTAACCCTAACCCTAACCCTAACCCTAACCCTAACCCTAACCCTAACCCTAACCCTAACCCTAACCCTAACCCTAACCCTAACCCTAACCCTAACCCTAACCCTAACCCTAACCCTAACCCTAACCCTAACCCTAACCCTAACCCTAACCCTAACCCTAACCCTAACCCTAACCCTAACCCTAACCCTAACCCTAACCCTAACCCTAACCCTAACCCTAACCCTAACCCTAACCCTAACCCTAACCCTAACCCTAACCCTAACCCTAACCCTAACCCTAACCCTAACCCTAACCCTAACCCTAACCCTAACCCTAACCCTAACCCTAACCCTAACCCTAACCCTAACCCTAACCCTAACCCTAACCCTAACCCTAACCCTAACCCTAACCCTAACCCTAACCCTAACCCTAACCCTAACCCTAACCCTAACCCTAACCCTAACCCTAACCCTAACCCTAACCCTAACCCTAACCCTAACCCTAACCCTAACCCTAACCCTAACCCTAACCCTAACCCTAACCCTAACCCTAACCCTAACCCTAACCCTAACCCTAACCCTAACCCTAACCCTAACCCTAACCCTAACCCTAACCCTAACCCTAACCCTAACCCTAACCCTAACCCTAACCCTAACCCTAACCCTAACCCTAACCCTAACCCTAACCCTAACCCTAACCCTAACCCTAACCCTAACCCTAACCCTAACCCTAACCCTAACCCTAACCCTAACCCTAACCCTAACCCTAACCCTAACCCTAACCCTAACCCTAACCCTAACCCTAACCCTAACCCTAACCCTAACCCTAACCCTAACCCTAACCCTAACCCTAACCCTAACCCTAACCCTAACCCTAACCCTAACCCTAACCCTAACCCTAACCCTAACCCTAACCCTAACCCTAACCCTAACCCTAACCCTAACCCTAACCCTAACCCTAACCCTAACCCTAACCCTAACCCTAACCCTAACCCTAACCCTAACCCTAACCCTAACCCTAACCCTAACCCTAACCCTAACCCTAACCCTAACCCTAACCCTAACCCTAACCCTAACCCTAACCCTAACCCTAACCCTAACCCTAACCCTAACCCTAACCCTAACCCTAACCCTAACCCTAACCCTAACCCTAACCCTAACCCTAACCCTAACCCTAACCCTAACCCTAACCCTAACCCTAACCCTAACCCTAACCCTAACCCTAACCCTAACCCTAACCCTAACCCTAACCCTAACCCTAACCCTAACCCTAACCCTAACCCTAACCCTAACCCTAACCCTAACCCTAACCCTAACCCTAACCCTAACCCTAACCCTAACCCTAACCCTAACCCTAACCCTAACCCTAACCCTAACCCTAACCCTAACCCTAACCCTAACCCTAACCCTAACCCTAACCCTAACCCTAACCCTAACCCTAACCCTAACCCTAACCCTAACCCTAACCCTAACCCTAACCCTAACCCTAACCCTAACCCTAACCCTAACCCTAACCCTAACCCTAACCCTAACCCTAACCCTAACCCTAACCCTAACCCTAACCCTAACCCTAACCCTAACCCTAACCCTAACCCTAACCCTAACCCTAACCCTAACCCTAACCCTAACCCTAACCCTAACCCTAACCCTAACCCTAACCCTAACCCTAACCCTAACCCTAACCCTAACCCTAACCCTAACCCTAACCCTAACCCTAACCCTAACCCTAACCCTAACCCTAACCCTAACCCTAACCCTAACCCTAACCCTAACCCTAACCCTAACCCTAACCCTAACCCTAACCCTAACCCTAACCCTAACCCTAACCCTAACCCTAACCCTAACCCTAACCCTAACCCTAACCCTAACCCTAACCCTAACCCTAACCCTAACCCTAACCCTAACCCTAACCCTAACCCTAACCCTAACCCTAACCCTAACCCTAACCCTAACCCTAACCCTAACCCTAACCCTAACCCTAACCCTAACCCTAACCCTAACCCTAACCCTAACCCTAACCCTAACCCTAACCCTAACCCTAACCCTAACCCTAACCCTAACCCTAACCCTAACCCTAACCCTAACCCTAACCCTAACCCTAACCCTAACCCTAACCCTAACCCTAACCCTAACCCTAACCCTAACCCTAACCCTAACCCTAACCCTAACCCTAACCCTAACCCTAACCCTAACCCTAACCCTAACCCTAACCCTAACCCTAACCCTAACCCTAACCCTAACCCTAACCCTAACCCTAACCCTAACCCTAACCCTAACCCTAACCCTAACCCTAACCCTAACCCTAACCCTAACCCTAACCCTAACCCTAACCCTAACCCTAACCCTAACCCTAACCCTAACCCTAACCCTAACCCTAACCCTAACCCTAACCCTAACCCTAACCCTAACCCTAACCCTAACCCTAACCCTAACCCTAACCCTAACCCTAACCCTAACCCTAACCCTAACCCTAACCCTAACCCTAACCCTAACCCTAACCCTAACCCTAACCCTAACCCTAACCCTAACCCTAACCCTAACCCTAACCCTAACCCTAACCCTAACCCTAACCCTAACCCTAACCCTAACCCTAACCCTAACCCTAACCCTAACCCTAACCCTAACCCTAACCCTAACCCTAACCCTAACCCTAACCCTAACCCTAACCCTAACCCTAACCCTAACCCTAACCCTAACCCTAACCCTAACCCTAACCCTAACCCTAACCCTAACCCTAACCCTAACCCTAACCCTAACCCTAACCCTAACCCTAACCCTAACCCTAACCCTAACCCTAACCCTAACCCTAACCCTAACCCTAACCCTAACCCTAACCCTAACCCTAACCCTAACCCTAACCCTAACCCTAACCCTAACCCTAACCCTAACCCTAACCCTAACCCTAACCCTAACCCTAACCCTAACCCTAACCCTAACCCTAACCCTAACCCTAACCCTAACCCTAACCCTAACCCTAACCCTAACCCTAACCCTAACCCTAACCCTAACCCTAACCCTAACCCTAACCCTAACCCTAACCCTAACCCTAACCCTAACCCTAACCCTAACCCTAACCCTAACCCTAACCCTAACCCTAACCCTAACCCTAACCCTAACCCTAACCCTAACCCTAACCCTAACCCTAACCCTAACCCTAACCCTAACCCTAACCCTAACCCTAACCCTAACCCTAACCCTAACCCTAACCCTAACCCTAACCCTAACCCTAACCCTAACCCTAACCCTAACCCTAACCCTAACCCTAACCCTAACCCTAACCCTAACCCTAACCCTAACCCTAACCCTAACCCTAACCCTAACCCTAACCCTAACCCTAACCCTAACCCTAACCCTAACCCTAACCCTAACCCTAACCCTAACCCTAACCCTAACCCTAACCCTAACCCTAACCCTAACCCTAACCCTAACCCTAACCCTAACCCTAACCCTAACCCTAACCCTAACCCTAACCCTAACCCTAACCCTAACCCTAACCCTAACCCTAACCCTAACCCTAACCCTAACCCTAACCCTAACCCTAACCCTAACCCTAACCCTAACCCTAACCCTAACCCTAACCCTAACCCTAACCCTAACCCTAACCCTAACCCTAACCCTAACCCTAACCCTAACCCTAACCCTAACCCTAACCCTAACCCTAACCCTAACCCTAACCCTAACCCTAACCCTAACCCTAACCCTAACCCTAACCCTAACCCTAACCCTAACCCTAACCCTAACCCTAACCCTAACCCTAACCCTAACCCTAACCCTAACCCTAACCCTAACCCTAACCCTAACCCTAACCCTAACCCTAACCCTAACCCTAACCCTAACCCTAACCCTAACCCTAACCCTAACCCTAACCCTAACCCTAACCCTAACCCTAACCCTAACCCTAACCCTAACCCTAACCCTAACCCTAACCCTAACCCTAACCCTAACCCTAACCCTAACCCTAACCCTAACCCTAACCCTAACCCTAACCCTAACCCTAACCCTAACCCTAACCCTAACCCTAACCCTAACCCTAACCCTAACCCTAACCCTAACCCTAACCCTAACCCTAACCCTAACCCTAACCCTAACCCTAACCCTAACCCTAACCCTAACCCTAACCCTAACCCTAACCCTAACCCTAACCCTAACCCTAACCCTAACCCTAACCCTAACCCTAACCCTAACCCTAACCCTAACCCTAACCCTAACCCTAACCCTAACCCTAACCCTAACCCTAACCCTAACCCTAACCCTAACCCTAACCCTAACCCTAACCCTAACCCTAACCCTAACCCTAACCCTAACCCTAACCCTAACCCTAACCCTAACCCTAACCCTAACCCTAACCCTAACCCTAACCCTAACCCTAACCCTAACCCTAACCCTAACCCTAACCCTAACCCTAACCCTAACCCTAACCCTAACCCTAACCCTAACCCTAACCCTAACCCTAACCCTAACCCTAACCCTAACCCTAACCCTAACCCTAACCCTAACCCTAACCCTAACCCTAACCCTAACCCTAACCCTAACCCTAACCCTAACCCTAACCCTAACCCTAACCCTAACCCTAACCCTAACCCTAACCCTAACCCTAACCCTAACCCTAACCCTAACCCTAACCCTAACCCTAACCCTAACCCTAACCCTAACCCTAACCCTAACCCTAACCCTAACCCTAACCCTAACCCTAACCCTAACCCTAACCCTAACCCTAACCCTAACCCTAACCCTAACCCTAACCCTAACCCTAACCCTAACCCTAACCCTAACCCTAACCCTAACCCTAACCCTAACCCTAACCCTAACCCTAACCCTAACCCTAACCCTAACCCTAACCCTAACCCTAACCCTAACCCTAACCCTAACCCTAACCCTAACCCTAACCCTAACCCTAACCCTAACCCTAACCCTAACCCTAACCCTAACCCTAACCCTAACCCTAACCCTAACCCTAACCCTAACCCTAACCCTAACCCTAACCCTAACCCTAACCCTAACCCTAACCCTAACCCTAACCCTAACCCTAACCCTAACCCTAACCCTAACCCTAACCCTAACCCTAACCCTAACCCTAACCCTAACCCTAACCCTAACCCTAACCCTAACCCTAACCCTAACCCTAACCCTAACCCTAACCCTAACCCTAACCCTAACCCTAACCCTAACCCTAACCCTAACCCTAACCCTAACCCTAACCCTAACCCTAACCCTAACCCTAACCCTAACCCTAACCCTAACCCTAACCCTAACCCTAACCCTAACCCTAACCCTAACCCTAACCCTAACCCTAACCCTAACCCTAACCCTAACCCTAACCCTAACCCTAACCCTAACCCTAACCCTAACCCTAACCCTAACCCTAACCCTAACCCTAACCCTAACCCTAACCCTAACCCTAACCCTAACCCTAACCCTAACCCTAACCCTAACCCTAACCCTAACCCTAACCCTAACCCTAACCCTAACCCTAACCCTAACCCTAACCCTAACCCTAACCCTAACCCTAACCCTAACCCTAACCCTAACCCTAACCCTAACCCTAACCCTAACCCTAACCCTAACCCTAACCCTAACCCTAACCCTAACCCTAACCCTAACCCTAACCCTAACCCTAACCCTAACCCTAACCCTAACCCTAACCCTAACCCTAACCCTAACCCTAACCCTAACCCTAACCCTAACCCTAACCCTAACCCTAACCCTAACCCTAACCCTAACCCTAACCCTAACCCTAACCCTAACCCTAACCCTAACCCTAACCCTAACCCTAACCCTAACCCTAACCCTAACCCTAACCCTAACCCTAACCCTAACCCTAACCCTAACCCTAACCCTAACCCTAACCCTAACCCTAACCCTAACCCTAACCCTAACCCTAACCCTAACCCTAACCCTAACCCTAACCCTAACCCTAACCCTAACCCTAACCCTAACCCTAACCCTAACCCTAACCCTAACCCTAACCCTAACCCTAACCCTAACCCTAACCCTAACCCTAACCCTAACCCTAACCCTAACCCTAACCCTAACCCTAACCCTAACCCTAACCCTAACCCTAACCCTAACCCTAACCCTAACCCTAACCCTAACCCTAACCCTAACCCTAACCCTAACCCTAACCCTAACCCTAACCCTAACCCTAACCCTAACCCTAACCCTAACCCTAACCCTAACCCTAACCCTAACCCTAACCCTAACCCTAACCCTAACCCTAACCCTAACCCTAACCCTAACCCTAACCCTAACCCTAACCCTAACCCTAACCCTAACCCTAACCCTAACCCTAACCCTAACCCTAACCCTAACCCTAACCCTAACCCTAACCCTAACCCTAACCCTAACCCTAACCCTAACCCTAACCCTAACCCTAACCCTAACCCTAACCCTAACCCTAACCCTAACCCTAACCCTAACCCTAACCCTAACCCTAACCCTAACCCTAACCCTAACCCTAACCCTAACCCTAACCCTAACCCTAACCCTAACCCTAACCCTAACCCTAACCCTAACCCTAACCCTAACCCTAACCCTAACCCTAACCCTAACCCTAACCCTAACCCTAACCCTAACCCTAACCCTAACCCTAACCCTAACCCTAACCCTAACCCTAACCCTAACCCTAACCCTAACCCTAACCCTAACCCTAACCCTAACCCTAACCCTAACCCTAACCCTAACCCTAACCCTAACCCTAACCCTAACCCTAACCCTAACCCTAACCCTAACCCTAACCCTAACCCTAACCCTAACCCTAACCCTAACCCTAACCCTAACCCTAACCCTAACCCTAACCCTAACCCTAACCCTAACCCTAACCCTAACCCTAACCCTAACCCTAACCCTAACCCTAACCCTAACCCTAACCCTAACCCTAACCCTAACCCTAACCCTAACCCTAACCCTAACCCTAACCCTAACCCTAACCCTAACCCTAACCCTAACCCTAACCCTAACCCTAACCCTAACCCTAACCCTAACCCTAACCCTAACCCTAACCCTAACCCTAACCCTAACCCTAACCCTAACCCTAACCCTAACCCTAACCCTAACCCTAACCCTAACCCTAACCCTAACCCTAACCCTAACCCTAACCCTAACCCTAACCCTAACCCTAACCCTAACCCTAACCCTAACCCTAACCCTAACCCTAACCCTAACCCTAACCCTAACCCTAACCCTAACCCTAACCCTAACCCTAACCCTAACCCTAACCCTAACCCTAACCCTAACCCTAACCCTAACCCTAACCCTAACCCTAACCCTAACCCTAACCCTAACCCTAACCCTAACCCTAACCCTAACCCTAACCCTAACCCTAACCCTAACCCTAACCCTAACCCTAACCCTAACCCTAACCCTAACCCTAACCCTAACCCTAACCCTAACCCTAACCCTAACCCTAACCCTAACCCTAACCCTAACCCTAACCCTAACCCTAACCCTAACCCTAACCCTAACCCTAACCCTAACCCTAACCCTAACCCTAACCCTAACCCTAACCCTAACCCTAACCCTAACCCTAACCCTAACCCTAACCCTAACCCTAACCCTAACCCTAACCCTAACCCTAACCCTAACCCTAACCCTAACCCTAACCCTAACCCTAACCCTAACCCTAACCCTAACCCTAACCCTAACCCTAACCCTAACCCTAACCCTAACCCTAACCCTAACCCTAACCCTAACCCTAACCCTAACCCTAACCCTAACCCTAACCCTAACCCTAACCCTAACCCTAACCCTAACCCTAACCCTAACCCTAACCCTAACCCTAACCCTAACCCTAACCCTAACCCTAACCCTAACCCTAACCCTAACCCTAACCCTAACCCTAACCCTAACCCTAACCCTAACCCTAACCCTAACCCTAACCCTAACCCTAACCCTAACCCTAACCCTAACCCTAACCCTAACCCTAACCCTAACCCTAACCCTAACCCTAACCCTAACCCTAACCCTAACCCTAACCCTAACCCTAACCCTAACCCTAACCCTAACCCTAACCCTAACCCTAACCCTAACCCTAACCCTAACCCTAACCCTAACCCTAACCCTAACCCTAACCCTAACCCTAACCCTAACCCTAACCCTAACCCTAACCCTAACCCTAACCCTAACCCTAACCCTAACCCTAACCCTAACCCTAACCCTAACCCTAACCCTAACCCTAACCCTAACCCTAACCCTAACCCTAACCCTAACCCTAACCCTAACCCTAACCCTAACCCTAACCCTAACCCTAACCCTAACCCTAACCCTAACCCTAACCCTAACCCTAACCCTAACCCTAACCCTAACCCTAACCCTAACCCTAACCCTAACCCTAACCCTAACCCTAACCCTAACCCTAACCCTAACCCTAACCCTAACCCTAACCCTAACCCTAACCCTAACCCTAACCCTAACCCTAACCCTAACCCTAACCCTAACCCTAACCCTAACCCTAACCCTAACCCTAACCCTAACCCTAACCCTAACCCTAACCCTAACCCTAACCCTAACCCTAACCCTAACCCTAACCCTAACCCTAACCCTAACCCTAACCCTAACCCTAACCCTAACCCTAACCCTAACCCTAACCCTAACCCTAACCCTAACCCTAACCCTAACCCTAACCCTAACCCTAACCCTAACCCTAACCCTAACCCTAACCCTAACCCTAACCCTAACCCTAACCCTAACCCTAACCCTAACCCTAACCCTAACCCTAACCCTAACCCTAACCCTAACCCTAACCCTAACCCTAACCCTAACCCTAACCCTAACCCTAACCCTAACCCTAACCCTAACCCTAACCCTAACCCTAACCCTAACCCTAACCCTAACCCTAACCCTAACCCTAACCCTAACCCTAACCCTAACCCTAACCCTAACCCTAACCCTAACCCTAACCCCAACCCTAACCCCAACCCTAACCTTAACCCTAACCTTAACCCTAACCTTAACCCTTACCTTAACCTTAACCCTAACCCTAACCCCGACCTTAACCCTAACCCTAACCCTAACCCCGACCCTAACCCTAACCCCAACCATTCCTCTTCACACAGCTCCCGGTACCAGGTACCCCTGCAACACTCTATCCCTTTCCCTACTCCGGGTCCGTATCCCAATCCCACCCACCCAATCCCTTCCCTACACCCTCATACTTTCCTTAGAGCCCCCATTCCCCCTGCAGAACCTGAACCGCTGAACATACCTATAATCAGTACTTACTCACACATTAACAAATACATCCACTCAAAACTCAAGACAGCCTTTACTGACACACAGCACACATTCCCCCC
>JAKYLM010000079.1:15000-172500 GCA_023634145.1 Thymallus thymallus
TCTTTCAGGCTGAATCAGGCACAAAGGGAGGTCCTGGAGAGAGGCCTGACTTTCATTCCCACTCCGGAACGGTTGGACCTCTGGGAGCTGAGGAGGGATCTCCATGTATATCACCGAAGACTAAAACTACTTGATCATTTTGAATATGTAACTGACTTCCCTCACATACCCTTTACGGATCCCTCACATTGGGAACCAAAATCTAATACAGTAGCAGAGAATATCAAAACACTTATAGATAAGGATGTTAGATCATTGAGTAAATTTAAAATCCAGGCAGCCAGTAAATCTAATCTTTCAGTTATACAAATTAAGGCTCTAAATAGTCTAATGAATAATCTCAACATTGTCATTAAACCTGCGGACAAGGGATCCCAAGTTGTCCTAATGGATAAAGTACATTATATTTTGGAAGCTAAAAGACAATTGGAAAATCAGAAACATTATGTACCTTTGCCACATAGTATACAATTGGTTACACAAAAACTGATCAGGGATATACTTGGGGAGTTGAGGGATGATCAGTACATTTCAAATAAACAGATGTGTTATCTTTCAGGTCCGGATATTCCCAGACCCAGACAGTTTTATTTACTGCCTAAGATACACAAGCCTTCTGAGACCTGGACGATTCCCTCCCGGGTTCCCAGTGGTCGACCTATAGTCAGCGATTGTGGTTCGGAATCCTATAGAGTTGCAGAATTGATTGATTCTTGCTTAAATCCTCTATCACAAAAACATTCCAGTTATATAAAGGACACGTATGATTTTGTCAATGGAATAAGGGGACTTATAGTGACTCAGGAGGCATTTCTCTTCTCTATAGATATCAATTCCTTGTATACCAACATTGATACTGAACTGGGTTTAAGAGCAGTGTCTGATGGGTTTTCTAGATTCCCCGACCCAGAGCGGCCGGATGGGGCGATCCTGAAGCTGTTGGAGCTGAGCCTCACCAGAAATGATTTTGAATTTAATGGTGAACATTTTCTACAGATACACGGTACAGCGATGGGTAAGAAATTTGCCCCTAGCTTTGCAAATATTTCCATGAGCTCTTGGGAGGAATGTGCATTCCTAAAGTGTGGGGATCTCCCACTGCTGTACCGTAGATACTTGGATGATATCTTTGGGATATGGACACATTCTATGGAGGGGTTTGAGAAGTTTCTGTATATACTTAACAACCATCACCCTGCAATTACCATCACACATAATATACAGAGGGAAAGAATTGAGTTTCTGGACATCCAGGTATTTTTTATCACCACAGGGGAAGATACAAAACAATTAGCTACCAAGGTTTTCTTTAAAGATACGGATAGACATGCATTGCTTCATAAGTCTAGTTTCCATCCCAAGCATACATTTAGAGGCCTAATTAAGTCACAACTTATTAGGTTCCATCGTATTTGTAGTTCTCTGGTAGATGTGGAAGAGGCTACAAATATACTCTTCTCAGCATTAAGACCAAGAGGTTATTCTAGACGGTTCCTTAGAGAGATCAAAGGGGAGGTAAATCAGACTTTTCAACAACATGGGGAATATCGGATGGAGCGGGATAATGTTCATCTGGTTCCATTGGTTGGCACCTATTCGGAGTCTCTGGTGAGGTTCGGTTCCAAGGTAAAGGGTCACTTCCAACAGGCTCAGACTGAGATCCAAGAACTTAACAACTTCCGGGTCATTATAGCCTATAGGAGGAATAAAAACCTTCAAGATATCTTGGTACATTGGGCTCAATTGACCCCTTAGGGTTAAATGAAAAATACTGAAAAAGTAGAATGGGAAGGGTAAGATACTGTCCATTTAATTATTATTTATCTTTGTGTGTGGGGTTTAAATTATTTATCTTGTGGTCTGTGTGTGTGATTTAAATTATTTATTTTGTGGTTTGTGTGTGTGATCTAAATTATTTACTTTGTGGTTTAAGTGTATTTATGTTATTGTAGGTGTTTTAAATTATTTATTTTGTGGTTTAAGTGTATTTATTTTATTGTGTGTGGGATTTAAATGATTTTACTTTGTGTGTGGGGTTTATATTGTGTGTGTGATTTTAATTATTTACCTTGTGTTTTAACCCTAACCCTAATTTTTCTTTGTAACATGGACAGATGTTCTTTCCCACTTGGACCTTGAGTCAGCTCCTAGTCCCATTTTTTACCTTAAATTCAGTTATCAACTCTAATCCGGATATGCCTAATTGGTTTCCGATCTTTGACCATAACCCCGCCCCGGGGACTCTTCTTAACCTCGAACTTTAACCTTATTTGGGTTTTCCTTCTCTTTTCTTTGCTTTCTATAAAATAAAAAAATGTTTTTTTCTCTCTTTTGAAAAAATGTTTTTCTAATATGGGTGAGTGGTTCATTCAATGATAGAATGAAATAATGGACCTGTGCCTGTCCCTAACCTAACCCTAACCCCTAACCCCTAACCCCAACCCCAACCCCACCCCTAATCCTACCCCTAACCCCTAACCCCTAACCCCAATGATAGGTACACTTCAACTGTGAGAGATGGAATCTAAAACAAACAAAAAAAATTGTATGATTTTTAAATAGTTAATTTGTATTTTATTGCATGACATAAGTATTTGATCACCTACCAACCAGTAAGAATTCCGGCTCTCACAGACCTGTTCATTTTTCTTTAAGAAGCCCTCCTGTTCTCCACTCATTACTTGTATTAACTGCACATGTTTGAACTCGTTACCTGTATAAAAGACACCTGTCCACACACTCAATCAAACAGACTCCAACCTCTCCACAATGGCCAAGACCAGAGAGCTGTGTAAGGACATCAGGGATAAAATTGTAGACCTGCACAAGGCTGGGATGGGCTACAGGACAATAGGCAAGCAGCTTGGTGAGAAGGCAACAACTGTTGGCGCAATTATTAGAAAATGGAAGAAGATCAAGATGACAGTCAATCTCCCTCGGTCTGGGGCACCATGCAAGATCTCACCTCGTGGGGCATCAATGATCATGAGGAAGGTGAGGGATCAGCCCAGAACTACACGGCAGGACCTGGTCAATGACCTGAAGAGAGCTGGGACCACAGTCTCAAAGAAAACCATTAGTAACACACTATGCCGTCATGGATTAAAATACTGCAGCGCACGCAAGGTCCCCCTGCTGGTGGTCTGATGAGACAAAAATAGAGCTTTTTGGTCTAAACTCCACTCGCCGTGTTTGGAGGAAGAAGAAGGATGAGTACAACCCCAAGAACACCATCCCAACCGTGAAGCATGGAGGTGGAAACATCATCATTGCTTTTCTGCAAAAGGGGACAGGACGACTGCACCGTATTGAGGGGAGGATGGATGGGGCCATGTATTGCGAGATCTTGGCCAACAACCTCCTTCCCTCAGTAAGAGCATTGAAGATGGGTCGTGGCTGGGTCTTCCAGCATGACAACGACCCGAAACACACAGCCAGGGCAACTAAGGAGTGGCTCCGTAAGAAGCATCTCAAGGTCCTGGAGTGGCCTAGCCAGTCTCCAGGCCTGAACCCAATAGAAAATCTTTGGAGGGAGCTGAAAATCCGTATTGCCCAGCGACAGCCCCGAAACCTGAAGGATCTGTATGGAGGAGTGGGCCAAAATCCCTGCTGCAGTGCAAACCTGGTATAGAACTACAGGAAACGTATGATCTCTGTAATTGCACCAAATATTAATTGTACCAAATATTAAGTTCTGCTTTTCTGATACTTATGTCATGCAATAAAATGCAAATTAATTACTTAAAAATCATACAATGTGATTTTCTGGATTTTTGTTTTAGATTCCGTCTCTCACAGTTGAAGTGTACCTATGATAAAAATTACAGACCTCTACATGCTTTGTAAGTGGGAAAACCTGCAAAATCGGCAGTGTATCAAATACTTGTTCTCCCCACTGTATATGTTTATAATTGTGTGTGTGTGTGTATATATAATATTAATAAAGCATCTATCCCTGGATCCCTTGTATATTTTAACATATCAGTCCTTTCACGGTCCTAGATAACCACTACACAATGAGAACCTACTTCATTTTTTAGGCTCTTAGGAGACAGCCCAGGGAATTTTAACAAGGAAGTTATTTTACAGGAGTATATTGGAGGGACACACAACAATAGGCCTGCGCACAAAAAGATAAACCAGTCTCTTTTTAATCCCACCCTAATTCAAAACCTAACCCTAACCCTAGTCGCCTCGGGATTCAAACCAGCAACCTTTCAGTTACTGGCCCGACACTCTTAACCACTAGGCTACCAGCCGCCAGATCAATTACCTTCAACAGTTATTCAAATACATGAATCAATGACTACAATAATGAATCTGGTATTAAAATAGAATTTAATAAACACAAGTAGTAGATTCATAGCCTGTTTATCATTAAACAAAAGTTGTTAAGTAATATAGAATAATCCACCCAAACTAATGCTAAAAACATCTTTATCTGATATACACTGATAACCCCAATATTCAGTTGCACCCCCTTTGTCCTCAAAACAACCTCAATTCGTCGGGGCATGGACTGTCCAAGGTGTTATGGACTGTCCAAGGTGTTGTGAGCTTTCCACAGGGATGCTGGCCCATGTTGACTCCAATGCTTCCTAAAATTGTGTCAAGTTGGCTGGGAGTGGATCTACTCCGAATAGTTGTTCCATCTCCTCCCATAGATGCACAATTGGATTGAGATCTGATGACTCGGCAGGCCACTGCAGTAACCTGAATTCACTGTCATGTTCTTGGAACCATTCCTGGACAATCCTTGTGGCATAAGGCATAATCCTGCTGAAAAAAATCTATTAGCAGATGGATACACTGCTGCCATGAAGGGATGCACCTGATTGGTAATGATGTTCAGATATCCTGTGGCATTCAAACATTGTTCCACTTTTATCAAGAGGCCCAATGCCATGAAAACACCATCACACCACCAGCCTGCAACGCTGACACACGGCATGGATGCATGGTCCTAGTCCTCCCATCAGCGTGAAACAGCAGGAACCGGAGTTCATTAGACCAGGCAATGTTTTTAGATTAGATTAGATAGATACTTTATTGATCCCAGATGGGAAATTACTTTGTCAAGCAGCAACGAAAAACACAGGACAGGTGAAAAATGCCACAACGAAATACATAAAAGACAGATACACGATACATGATACATAGAGCGGCAGTATGAAAAAGTATAAAAATGCAAGATATCTGGAGTGCAAAAAAGCTATAAAAACACAAAAAATGTATTCCATGTGTGCAACTTCTGCCAGCGACTCCACACCACTGCTCTATGCCAGTACGCAAAAGTCATGATAGTGCATGCAATGGGTTATTAAAGAAATGCGTTCTGGTCACCCCCCTCTCGGACTCACTTTTGTTTCCAGCACCTCCCAATTTACAAATTAAGCACCGGATAAGTGGGTTTCTGCCGCTACCGTCTCCTGTTGGTTGTGGCCTGTGGAATGTTGGGTTAGGGTCTTCAATGGCTGTGCGAACTTCCTGGATATTGGCGGGAACTGTAACAAGCTATCGTACTGGTCGATCCAGACCATCCCAAACATACTCAAAGGGTGACATGTCTGGTGAATTGGGACATTTTCTGCATTTTCGATTGTGTATAGATCCTTGCGACATGGGCCTGTGCATTGTCATGCTGAAACATGAGGTGATGTCGGTGGATGAATGGCAGGACAATGGGCCTCAGGATCTTGTCATGGTATCTCTGTGCATTTAAATTGCAATTGTTAAATGCAATTGTGTTCATTGTCTGTAGCTAATTCCTGCCCATACCATAACCCCGATACAACCATGGGGCACTCTGTTCACAACATTGTTCACATCAGCAAACTGCACGCCCACACAATGCTCTACACGGTGGTCTGTAGTTGTGAGGCTGGTTGGGCGTACTGCCAAATTCTCTAAAACAATTTTGGAGGCGGCTTATGGTAGAGAAATTAGCATTACATTATCTGACAACAGCTCTGGTGGAAATTCCTGCAGGCAGTTTGCCAACTCCCTCAAAACTTGAGACATCTGTGGCATTGTGTTGTGTGACAAAAACACACATTTTAGAGTGGCCTTTTTGTATTTGCATTTATTAGGGTTCCCCATTAGCTGCTGTCAAGGCAGCACCTACTCAGCTACTCTTGTCCCCAACACAAGGTGCACCTGTGTAATGATCATGCTGTTTAATCAGCTTCTTGATATGCCACACCTGTCAGGTGGATGGATTATCTTGGCAAACGAGAAATACTCACTAACAGGGATGGAAACAAATTTGAGCACATTTGAGAGAAATACATTTGTGTCTGGAACATTTCTGAGATCTTTTATTTCACTTCATGAAACATGAGACCAACACTTTACATGTTCCGTTTATATGTTTGTTCAGTGTATACAGTATATCTATTTGTTTTATCATACAAACCATCAATAACAACATTTAAATTAAACTACATCAGCCTGCTTCTCTGTTCTAATCAGCTACTCAGGCTGAAAAGGATCCTGTAACAGCGGGAGATTTTCTTGCGACAGTGTTCCTTGCCGTCTTGGAGGCCCAAAGATTCTCAGCTGTAGATATATTGATGTCCAGCTTCTTGGACGTATTGTTCAGTACAATTAATAACTGTGGCTATAAATACAAAAAACATCCACCTTATTCACAATAACTGTATCCAGGTCACTTGACTGGCGTACAACATTTTCAACTGGTTGGGGTGCAGCCACCACCATATCTTCTTCAGAACTGTGGCCTCTTGCCCATATAACTCTTCACCGCCTCCACATAAGAGATCTGATGTACAGTCCTGATCCTTGACACCTCATTCTCTTTCACCCTAACAGGGCACTCTGGGAATTCGGGAATATGACCCCCACCACAGTGGCAACATTTTATATTCACATACTCTTCAATAACATATTCCTTCCGTCTGCAAACACTTGACATGTGGCCAAACATTTCCCATTTCTTGCATTGCATTGGATTTGACACTAACTCTCTTAAGCTGTATCTTGTATATCCCCGCTTTACATGGGGTGGTAGATACTCTTCATCAAACATCATCAATAATAGAGAGAAACTCCTTTGTCACATTCTCCATTCAACTTTTCGGAGCATAGTTTCCCACCTACTGTACTGGTGTGAGGCCATTCACAGCCTACATATATTACATTCATTTATACAGTAATTAAAACAAAACTGCCCTAGCAACTATTAGACCTGTCACGATGTGGGGTGAGGGAACGAGGCGCAGAGCGAGAGGTGAGAGTAAACATATTTATTATACTACTAATAATCAACAAAACAATAAAACGTACTTCACCGTGACGTCGGCTTTCATTCACGAGACACAAATACAAATAATGATCCACACCCAGGTGGATGTGTGGTGCACATAAATAGAATCCCCAATTAGAGACAACTCAGGACAGCTGTCTCTAATTGGGGATCACCAATAACCCAACCCTGGGTGTCAGGACCTGACCGTGGTCATCCCACTCCCCCTAGAGGGAGTCAGGGACCTGGCCTCGGTCAGACCCTTACAAGACCACTCTAGAAAATGTTATTGGTTTGTGCAGATGACTGTGACCTCCTCAGACCAATGGACAGTACACCAAGAACATTGTTCTATGAAACTAAAGAGATAGATCAGTTTCAAGGTCTCAGCTTGGAGAGAAGAAGCCTTGTGAGGGTCTGTGTGAAAGTTAGGTTGTCTGTCGGTGCAGGGAGACCCAGTCTTTAGTTTATATACATCCCACATTGCAGATAAGATAGATAGATAGGTACTTTATTGATCCCCGAGGGGGAAATTTCTTAAATACTGGAAGTGTCTATGTTACATGAGTATTTCTGTATAAACAAGCAGTAAATGATCTAGAGACAGATATTTGGCGCCATGTAAATATTGATGTCTGTTGCACAATGTACCTCTGTATAAATCTCACATATCTGTTCTTTGTCACAAGGACTCAGGAAGACTATAAAAGTTGGAACCCAACCCTGTTTATTTGGACTTTTAACTCCCATTACTGAAGTAATTAATCAAGTTAAGTTGTTTTAAGGAAAACAACATTCTGGTTCCACTGGACCAGAATCGTCCTTATCATCCACGGGACAAGGCACGAACTCTGTTCCTCACTGCAGGTAATTCATCCTCACTCTTGTCAAGTTCACTCCTGTAGCTCTTCTAAACGTTGTGTGATCTTCCATTCCATATTCCACTTCTCTCCTTGTCCACCATCTTGTCCTTCATCAGATCTTCCAGAAGGCTTGTGCAATCCCCCCCTACAATCTCCCATGACCTTGTCTGCCATCTTACCATGTGTCTCAGCTCATCAACACCACACTAGTTTTGGGTAGCTGCATATCAATGGATTACCACAGTATACATTTTAATACCCATAAAACCTAGCAGTCAAAGAGGGACTTTTCCAATAGGGGATTTTAGAAACACTTAACAAAATAACGGATGTATTTTTTACTTACCCTGGCGTGACGTTTTGATAACTGTGTAAATCTCTCTCGGACAAGGTGACTTTTATCGATATATTTGCCTGTATTCATCCCACAAAAATGAAACGCTAATTAGCTGCTAATGTGGCTATCATAAAGAACTCAAATAACATGGTGAACTGGACCAGACTGCTGAATCAAGACAAAGGTCATTGTTAAACTAGGTCCTAACACCCCAACAGTTCCAGGTCTATGTTGGGGTGTTAAGACCTAGTTTAACATGCTGAAGCATGGGGTGAACTGGACCAGACTGCTGAATCAAGACAAAGGTCAGGATCTCTATATTAACTATATCATGTTAGCTAAATGTAGCCATGAATAAATAGGCTACATTTATTTAAAAGGACAATTCTGTGAACTATATTGTGCAAGTTTTAAATTGACACAATACCTGTTAGCAAAGCAGGAGCTTGCAGGGATTTGTAGTTTTCTATGTTGTCTACTTTGATGCTAATTAGCGGTTTATAATCTGAGAGGAAATAGAGCTGAATATATTAATAAAAGTCACCTACATGGTTATCAAAACGTAACGCCAGGGTAAGCCTACACAAAACACAGCCCTTATTGTAAGTGTTTCTAAAATGAATGAAAATGAAAAAGGATTGGAACCATTTCCCTGTTTGACCGCTAGGTTTTCCGACACATAACCCTAACCCTGAAATATGACATTTCCATAAGTATTCAGACCCTTTACTCAGTACTTTGTTGAAGCACCTTTGGCAGTGATTACAGCCTCGAGTTGTTGTCCCATGGGGTTTATACTTGTGTACTATTGTTTGTACAGATCAACGTGGTACCTTCAGGCTCCCAAGGATGAACCAGACTTGTGGAGGTCTACAATTTATTTTCTGAGGTCTTGGCTGACTTCTTTTGATTTTCCCATGATGTTGAGCAAAGAGGCACTGAGTCTGAAGGTAGGCCTTGAAATACATCCACAGGTACACCTCCAAATGACTCCAATGATGTCAATTAGCCTATCAGAAGCTTCTAAAGCCATGACATCATTTTCTGGAATTTCCCAAGCTGTTTAAAGGCACAGTCAACTTAGTGTATGTGAACTTCTGATCCACTGGAATTGTGATATAGTGAATTATAAGTGAAATAATCTGTCTGTAAACAATTGTTGGAAGAATGACTTGTGTCATTCACAAAGTACATGTCCTAACTGACTTGCCAAAACTATAGTTTGTTAACATGAAATCTGTGGAGTGGTTGAAAAATGAGTTTTAATGACTTCAACCTAAGTGTATGTAAACTTCCCACTTTAACTTATATGCACCAAGTACAGCAATATCTGGGTGAATCCTCTGTATTATTCAGTTTTACAACAATTTGGGGCAATGAGAATTTCACACCTGTTAAATGACTTTGGGTTCAAAGAATTGGCAAGAAAATGTATTGTTAAAGTAATGCACTTATATATTTATATATTTAACTTAACACAAAAGCATAATTCTTTTTTTAATACTTACAATTGAGAAGCTTTATTTTTTCCAGTCTAAAACAATCTGCTCTACAGAAACGCTCTCTGTTAATGTGTTATGGGAAAGGTCAAATGTCATCATTATATGGGAAGATGGCAGCTACCCATAAAGACAACTCTGATAGTAAGATACTTCAGTGGACAACATATGCAGGAAGATACTTCAGCAGAGGACTGGGGTATGATATGCTCTAGATCTCAGATACAGAGAGGCTCTTTGTATTAGGTCGTGGGACCAGGAGAGAAGAGAGACAATACAGGTCTATCTTGTCCTCATGTTTCTCTCTATCCCATGTCCTTGTCTACATGTTTCTCTCTATCCCATGTCCTTGTCTACATGTTTCTCTCTATCCCATGTCCTTGTCTACATGTTTCTCTCTATCCCATGTCCTTGTCTACATGTTTCTCTCTATCCCATGTCCTTGTCTACATGTTTCTCTCTATCCCATGTCCTTGTCTACATGTTTCTCTCTATCCCATGTCCTTGTCTACATGTTTCTCTCTATCCCATGTCCTTGTCTACATGTTTCTCTCTATCCCATGTCCTTGTCTACATGTTTCTCTCTATCCCATGTCCTTGTCTACATGTTTCTCTCTATCCCATGTCCTTGTCTACATGTTTCTCTCTATCCCATGTCCTTGTCTACATGTTTCTCTCTATCCCATGTCCTTGTCTACATGTTTCTCTCTATCCCATGTCCTTGTCTACATGTTTCTCTCTATCCCATGTCCTTGTCTACATGTTTCTCTCTATCCCATGTCCTTGTCTACATGTTTCTCTCTATCCCATGTCCTTGTCTACATGTTTCTCTCTATCCCATGTCCTTGTCTACATGTTTCTCTCTATCCCATGTCCTTGTCTACATGTTTCTCTCTATCCCATGTCCTTGTCCTCATGTTTCTCTCTATCCCATGTCCTTGTCTACATGTTTCTCTCTATCCCATGTCCTTGTCTACATGTTTCTCTCTATCCCATGTCCTTGTCTACATGTTTCTCTCTATCCCATGTCCTTGTCTACATGTTTCTCTCTATCCCATGTCCTTGTCTACATGTTTCTCTCTATCCCATGTCCTTGTCTACATGTTTCTCTCTATCCCATGTCCTTGTCTACATGTTTCTCTCTATCCCATGTCCTTGTCTACATGTTTCTCTCTATCCCATGTCCTTGTCTACATGTTTCTCTCTATCCCATGTCCTTGTCTACATGTTTCTCTCTATCCCATGTCCTTGTCTACATGTTTCTCTCTATCCCATGTCCTTGTCTACATGTTTCTCTCTATCCCATGTCCTTGTCTACATGTTTCTCTCTATCCCATGTCCTTGTCTACATGTTTCTCTCTATCCCATGTCCTTGTCTACATGTTTCTCTCTATCCCATGTCCTTGTCTACATGTTTCTCTCTATCCCATGTCCTTGTCTACATGTTTCTCTCTATCCCATGTCCTTGTCTACATGTTTCTCTCTATCCCATGTCCTTGTCTACATGTTTCTCTCTATCCCATGTCCTTGTCTACATGTTTCTCTCTATCCCATGTCCTTGTCTACATGTTTCTCTCTATCCCATGTCCTTGTCTACATGTTTCTCTCTATCCCATGTCCTTGCCAACATGCCCAGACCAGCTGTGGGGAGTAAACATGAAAGCGAATAATCATCCGTTCTCAGAAGCACAGCATTGGCACAAATAAATGTCTCTACTATTGTCTAAGCATATTATCTGTTAACTTTTAGTATTAAACAAACCAAGTACATATGTTGATTTATATTTTTCACTTACATCTCCTATATACAAAGATGTGGTTACAGGTTACCCTTAAGCCCATAATGATTATGTTATTCCATCTCAACATCTTATCATATACATACTGGAAGATTACCCATAAGAGGTAGAGGTACACAATATGATGGAATGTCCCCAAACAGTAACTTGGGCCTACCTAGCTGACCCAAACAGTAACTTATGCTCCTCCAGGATCTCACCCTTAGACATGGCCTGTAATTTGGCCTGGTTCTCCTGGTGGAAACCCTCCAACAATTATTTAAACCTAATTAAATGCAGTTCTGTAGTACAAGTCATCCCATTCATAAACCAAGGTAAGTACCATTAGACTAGGGGTGCATCTGACAACTACATCCTGCTAGCAGGGTCCATCTAGAGTTCAGAGCTCTTTATCGGTGTTTCTGAGAAAGGCCTCTTGCCAGGGAACATCTAAACTTAGATAGGGAACACCTGCAGTTCAGAACATCTGAAGTTCAGAGCTAAATCTACATGTTTTTATAACTAGAACTTAAATGCACAGTTTTGTTATGTTAATAACTGTTATATGCTAATAATCAAATGTTATAGTTAATCAAATGTTATAGTTTTTGCTAGTAATTAGTTTATTGCTAATTAGTATAAAAAATGCTAGTAATTTGTATAAAACCACTCCAACAACGGCGACACGGATATCACTTATTACTGATCTACGTAGTGCATTGATGTGAATCACACTGCTGCTCTCTCATTTAGCTATTTTCTCCTTACGGATTGTGGTTGTTGTGGATGGCTGTTCACACATCTAAATGTGTATTTGAACCCAATAATGGTTGAATTCAAGAAGTTTAAGCTGCTTATCAGTCATTGTTTTTGAAACCAGTGGACAGCCAGTGAAAAATGCGCTCTTTCAACAGCGTTCTAGTGAGGATCCATGACTGTGGAATAAAAGAGCGTTCTAGTGAGGATCCATGACTGTGGAATAAAAGAGCGTTCTAGTGAGGATCCATGACTGTGGAATAAAAGAGTGTTCTAGTGAGGATCCAAGACTGTGGAATAAAAGAGCGTTCTAGTGAGGATCCAAGACTGTGGAATAAAAGAGCGTTCTAGTGAGGATCCAAGACTGTGGAATAAAAGAGCGTTCTAGTGAGGATCCAAGACTGTGGAATAAAAGAGGATTTAATTCTCAAACATTTGATAGACTTAAAGGGGCAATCTGTAGTTGAGACATCCATTTTTTGACTTCTAAATTATATGTACAGTACCAGTCAAAAGTTTGGACACATGTCACGAGAATTTCTATCTCAATGTTCTAAATGAACTCTATCTGTATCCTGAAGGTTGTAAGACTCCAGTTTTAAATAATGCAGAGAGAGCCCCAGCTTACAATGGTAAGTATTTTAATGGTTATTATTTTATTCATGAGAGCTCTAAAAATCATACAATGCATACAGCCTTTTATACACACACCTCAGTCAGAAAGCCCCCACCCTGGTTGATGGGGGCGGTAACCTCTCAGGTCTCTCCCTTCAAGGACACCTTGGATATCTAACTGGACCCACACTCAATCACGTTGTCTAAACAGCCCACTCCCCCTCCCTGGGAGAGCTGGGACCAAACTGTCATTAATAGCCTTTCTTCTTAACTACCCACTGACTGTTTTACCAGATGGTAACCTATTAACCTAGTCTTAACGTTGTCTATCTTCCCACATTCTTAAGAGTCACAATCTCACACATTACACCATTTCAGGGTGGAATACATTAGTCATTACACATGTCTTTATCAGTCCACCCTTTGACTAAATATTTCACACTGAACCATCATTCTTTAATTGAAAATACAACATCATTCATCATCCCATTAAATGTATATCTGTTCGCCTAAGCAGAGTTCCATTTCCACTTCCAGATACAACTCTTTATTCAAGATTTGTTACTATAAACTTCACACATTAGAACTAAGAAAAGTTTCATCCAATTGTAGGTTCTCCGGGTCGAATCAGTCATCAGTGTCCTCATCGTCCGCCAATTCTGGTGGATTGTATTCCTCATTCCACTGATCAGAATCTGAAACTGGTCCATATCTCGCCATCTGCTGGGACACCTGTATTTTCCAACGCCTTTCTCACCTATCCTCTGACACAGGGAAATAAGAATACAAGCATAATACAAGCAATAGCAGCAATAAGATGGTGATTACTATTGTTTTCCATTTACCAAATATTTCATCAAACCATCCTGTCACATATGTATTTACTCCTGAGTTCTCAGCCCATTCTTCACAATGGCCCCCCACCATTCTACATACCCCACCCTTTTCTGCCAGCAACATATCTAGAGCCAACCTATTTCTCCAAGTCATGAGCGAGGTGGCGGATAATTGGTCTGAGATCCCCTTCACTGCATCCTTAGTCTCATTTATGAATCATTACTGATTATAATAGATATAATTGATCCAATCCACATTTTTATTAATCGTAACACACAAAAAGAATGTCATCATGAAACCTTCACCTACTTGATTCATAGCTTCATATTCATCAGGGACTCCCCTAGGAATTCCAATCGCATCCATCCAGATAGGGCTATTCTCATCCTTGTCAAAACCCCTCCTACGTCTGATTAAACCTTTCCTTGGTTTCTGGTGACTTATTCTAACTGGCTGAACCAATAGGACCGGGGTGCAGGTACCTACCCACCCTTTTTATAGTGTCTGCCTTATACGTCCTTTACTGGTACACGCCCATCACACATCTGTTACCAGGCTGTAAGGTTTAGTAGTTTCTCCTGTGCCTCTGAACTCAGATCAGTAACATTAACTACTGACTTACTCCATTAAAATCACCCAAATCTCTGCTGTCATTCTATCACACTCCCCTGGAGTCAGAGTGAACTGGGGTGGGTTAGCAGCCTCTTTCAATCTCGCCAACCCCATCCCTGTACAGTTTTCACCTCTGTTTTGCTCAGTTAATGTTGGTGCTATTTACGTCTATACAGGTATCCTAACCATAGTCATCCATGCAAGCACCATACTTGTATAATATCTTCTTGGCTCACTGCCTTCACTTAATATTTTCCCCAAGTATGTTTAAACTGTAGGCCAAAGGTAACTAGCAGTAGGTCCTGTACAGAGGTATAATGCATAAGTATGAACATCTTTCTCTCGACTACATGCTCTCCACTTAGTGGAGAGGTTATCAATAGTTATTTTGAAAACCACATCCTGCCTCTCTCTGGACACTATGTTATAATACTGACTTCTAGTGGAATCCTTATCCTGAGTCGTCTGTCTTTTAATTCTTTCCCATGGTAGAGTTTCATTTTTATTTTTGGTGAGTGGTGGATCTGGATGTATCAAAATTAAGACTGATGTAGCTCAGGGTCCCCCATATTTCCAAGAACCGCCAACCCTCTCCTGTCCTTAGTCAGTCTGCTGAGTACCACCCCATACTCACACCTCTAGGAACACACTACAGTGATGATAGGTCGGGGTAGGGAATCTTCGTTAAGGAGGTAACCCCCGGACCCTATTGGTACTCGGTTCTGCTCCTTAACTCTGTGTGTGTTCAGCAGTGTTTGTATGCGTTCTTACCTCCTTGCAGTGGGCAACGTGGACCCAGGTCGCTCTCTTTCTGAACATATCTAAACGGCAAATAGGCAGTTTCCACCAAGACCTGGTAGGGCCTTCCCAACGGGGCTGCTTCCAGTCTTTCCTTTTCAATCATTGGACCCGCACCCAATCACCTGGTTGGATAGAGTGGGTCACTCTCTCCTTCAGTTCACCTGTAGGTCACAAAATCTTTGACATACGGGTGTGATTAGCAAACAATCTTCTCATGTATTCAGCCAGAGTATTCTCAGTGTCTATCTCTGCCTGCTCTGGACCTCCTAACTCTACATCCTATATGGTCTCCCAAACCCTCTTCAAAGGAAGATAACCCATCTCTGTCTGCCGTTACTCTAATGGTCATTAACACTATAGGTACTCATCTTACCAAGTTTCTTCCAGTACTTATATAGGTCTTCCTTAGTCTACTTTTTATTGTTCCATTCATGCGTTTAATTATCATCCGATTACAGATGATATGAACAATATTTCTTCATGTTAATATCTAACTTCTATTACAGTCAATCACCATTTCTTTCCTTCACTTCTTGTAAGTTCTATAAAGTCCATTCTAAACTGTTGGAACGGATATCGTGGGGATATTCCCCTTCTGGTGATCTCTGTCTCCCTTGATCATTACTTTATGCCCATATAACACACATTTTTTGCATACAACTCCACTGCACTCCCTCCCCTCTGTAGATCGGATCACAACCTTGTCCACCTCACCCCACTCTACAGGCCTTTGGTCCAACAGCAGCCTGCGACCACTAGGACCATTAGGAGATGGTCTCCAGAGGCGAATGAGGCCCTACAGGACTGTTTTGAAACAACAGACTGGGATGTGCTCTGTGAGGCTCATGGGGAGGACATCGATGGACTCACTGACTGCATAACAGACTATATTAATTTTTGTGTAGACAACACTGTACCCACCAGGAAGGTACGCTGTTTTCCAAATAATAAACCCTGGGTCACCAGCGACCTGAAGGCCCTGCTGAATGAGAAGAAGAGGGCCTTCAAGGAGAGGGACAAGGACAAGGACAAGGACAAATTAAAATGCGTCCAGAGGGAGCTGAAGTTGCTGATTGCTGAGGGGAAGAGAGGGTATAAGGAGAAGATAGAGGACAAGCTGAGGCAGAGCCAGGTGAGAGAGGTGTGGAAGGGTTAGAGAAATATCACTGGCTTCAAAAAGTCAAACAGTGGGCAGACGGAGGGGACCCAGGACAGAGCCAATGAGCTGAACCAATTTTTTAACAGGTTTGATACTGGCCCTGTCCACCTCCCCTCCAGCTCCCCAGACCACACACCCTCACGGCTGTCCCACCCCCACTTTGCTCACAACACCTCTGCTGTGACAATCAGTGACCCCTCCTCCACTCCTGCTCCCCCTGGACTGGTCCTCAACACCCCCCTTCCCCCCACCTCCCCACCGGGGCTGGCTTTCACCACCAACCAAGTGAAGAGAGAGCTGGAGAGTATGGACAACAACGGGGCCCTGTACAAAAAAGGGCCAGAGCCAACTCTACTTTCTGAGGAGGCTCAGGTCCTTCAACGTGTGCAGTAAACTACTGCATACCTTCTACCAGTCTGTGGTGGCCAGTGCCATCTTTTTTGCAGTGGTGTGCTGGGGAGCAAACATTAAAGCCGGTGATGCTTCTCGGGTAAATAAGCTGATCAGGAAGGCTAGCTCTGTCCTGGGGATGAGCCTTGACACTCTAGAGGAGGTGGCGGAGAGACGGATCCTGGCCAAACTGCTGGCCATCATGGACAACGTCACCCACCCTCTGCATGCCATGGTTATGACACAGAGGAGCACTTTCAGTCACAGACTGATCCCACCACGGTGTGCCAGAGAGCGCTACAGGAGGTCCTTCCTGCCGGCGGCTATTAGACTATATAATGCCTCAC
Organism: Thymallus thymallus; assembly: GCA_023634145.1. Lineage (NCBI taxonomy): Eukaryota > Metazoa > Chordata > Actinopteri > Salmoniformes > Salmonidae > Thymallus > Thymallus thymallus. Next base: position 32,259 of record JAKYLM010000079.1, read on the forward strand.
CGGGGTGCCGTGCCGTCGGCAACATAGATCTGGAACTGTTGGGGTGCTAGGACCTAGTTTAACAATTATGCATCCATCCGTGAGTAACTCTGGTCTGTAATCACTCATTCACTCAGGACTTATTTATTCATACAGGTCTGTATATACATATTCATGTATAGTTGTTATATCATATCACATGTAATATTGCAAGTCATTCTTGGACTTAACTTACGTAGTCATTCACTCAGGAATGCATATTAGTATATTAAGTAAACTATTATTACCTTCGCTCATATCATATGCATTTTTAGCTACTGAAGTATTTCTCTGCCATCGACCTGTATAGTATAGTTAACCATCCAAAATCCACCAATGTATAGTGGACATATTCAGCCAACCACCCATACTATGCAATGCCTTTTTATAGCTTTTTGCACTCCAGACATCTTGTATTTCTATACTTTTTCATACTGCCGCTCTATGTATTATGTACAGTGTATCTGTCTTTTGTGTATTTTCGTTCTGGCATTTTGTACCTGCCCTATGTTTTGTTTTAGCTGCTTGAATATGAAATATGATCCTCGGGGATCAATAAATTATCTAACTATTTAGCAGATGTTCTTACCCAGAGGAATTTACAGGGCAAATTAGGGTCAATTGTCTTGCTCAAGGCAACAACAACAGATTTTTCACCTAGTTGGCTTGGGATTCAACCAGAAACCTTTCAGCCCAAAACTCTTAACTGCTAGTCTACCTGCCGCTGCCAGATCAATTAACTTATACTAATACATTCATCATCAATGACTACAATAATTAATCTACTTTTGAAAGAATTTAATTAACACAAGTAGTCGATTCATAGCCTGTTTATCATTAAACAGAAGTTGTTAAGTAATATAAAATAATCCACCCAAACGACTGATAAAAACATCTTTATCTGATATACACTGAGTGTACAAAACATTAGGAACACCTTCCTAATATTGAGTTGCAGCCGCTTTTGCCCTCAGAACAGCCTCAGTTCGTCGGGCATGGACTGTCCAAGGTGTTATGGACTGTCCAAGGTGTTATGGACTGTCCAAGGTGTTATGGACTGTCCAAGGTATTATGGACTCTACCAGGTGTCGAAAGCATTCCACAGGGATGCTGGCCCATGTAGACACCAATGCTTCCCACAATTGTGTCAATGCTGACACACTGCATGGATGCACGTACTCATGGTTTTCTCCCTAGTCCTCCCATCAGCAGGAACCGAGATTCATCAGACCTGGCAGTGTTTTCATTCCACTGTAACTGCAATATGTTAGAAAACAATGAAGCTAATGGGGATCCATAATGAACACAAAGTACATCATTAAGGATCATAGTCTGGATTCACCTGGTCAGTCTGTCATGGAAAGTCCTTCATGTTTTGTACACTCAGTGTATGTTGTGTCTACCAGCTCATTACCACAGTAAACTGCAGAGGGAAGCAGTAACCAGTCAACCACCCAGAGGATATTCAACCCTAAGGGCAAATCCAAGGTAATCTATCTTTACAGTAGGAGCTAACAAAACATGATACCATAACGCCCACTTTCCTCTGCAGTGGAAAATAAGATTACAATAGAGTGTTCTACGCTTTATTCATTTGGTCCAATACACCAATTATTTTATGATGATGAGATGAGAATTAAGTGAAGTGACTCATCTTAGCTGATTTGAGATAACAGATGAGGCTTCTCTCCTTTATGTATACAATAGTGTCTTTTTAAAATGGCACAATCTGTAGAATCTCTTCTCACAGTCAGTGCAGTGGTAAGGCTTCTCTCCAGTGTGTATCTGTTGGTGTTTTTAAATTGCCCAATCGGGTGAAACTCTTGCTACAGTAAGAGCAGAAGTAAGGCTTCTCTCCTGTGTGTGTTCTCTGATGACCTTTTAGCTCAGCTGATGGTTTAATACATTTTCTAGTCAGATTAGTGGTAAGACGTCTCTCCTTTATGTTTACCTTGGTGTCCTTTTAACTGGCCCATTCGAGAGAAATGCTTTCCACAGTCAGAGCAGGAGTAAGGCTTCTCTCCTGTGTGTGTTCTCTGATGAACTTTTAGCTCAGTTGATGTTGTGAAGCATTTTACACAGTCAGGGCAGGAGTAAGGCTTCTCTCCTGTGTGTGTTCTCTGATGAACTTTTAGCGCAGTTGATGTTGTGAAGCATTTTACACAGTCAGAGCAGGAGTAAGGCTTCTCTCCTGTATGTATACGTTCATGTGTTTTTAAGTTGCCCAGTACAGAGAAACTCTTCCCACAGTCAGAGCAGGAGTAAGGCTTCTCTCCTGTATGTATACGTTCATGTGTTTTTAAGCGGCCCAGTCCAGAGAAACTCTTCCCACAGTCAGAGCAGAAGTAAGGCTTTTCTCCTGTATGTATTCGTTCATGTGTTTTTAAGTTGCCCAGTAAAGAGAAACTCTTCCCACAGTCAGAGCAGGAGTAAGGCTTCTCTCCTGTGTGTGTTCTCTGATGAACTTTTAGCTCAGTTGATGTTGTGAAGCATTTTACACAGTCAGAGCAGGAGTAAGGCTTCACTCCTGTATGTATATGTTCATGTGTTTTTAAGGTGCACAGTTGAGAGAAATTCTTTCCACAGTCAGAGCAGGAGTAAGGCTTTTCTCGTGTGTGTATATGTTCATGTGTTTTTAAGTTGCCCAGTAAAGAGAAACTCTTCCCACAGTCAGAGCAGGAGTAAGGCTTCTCTCCTGTGTGTGCTCTCTGATGAAGTTTTAGCTCATTTGATGTAATGAAGCATTTTAAACAGTCAGAGCAGGAGTAAGGCTTCTCTCCAGTGTGCACTCGCTGATGAATTGTGAGAGCCTTTGATGTTGTGACATTTTTCCCACAGTCAGTAGAGGAAAACAGATTCTCTCCTGTGTGTATTTTTAGGTGTATTTTTAGCTTTGATAGAACTGGGAAAATCTCCTCACAATGTGGGCAGTGGTGAGACATCTTAGCTCTGTGATCTTCCTGCTGTTGCTCTCTGGATGTAGAGAACGTCTCAACATGGTGTCCTGTGTGAACAACAGAAGAACCAGTCAGTTGGTGTGATATACATGTCAGCAGTTGTCACAAAGTGCTTTACAGAAAACCAGCCTAAAATCCACAAAGAGCAAACAATGCAGATGTAGAAGCACAGTGGCTAAGAAATTCTCCCTAGAAAGCTGGAACCTAGGAAGAAACCTAGAGAGGAACCAGGCCCAAAGGGGTGGCCAGTCCTCTTCTGGCTGTAGCGGGTGACATATGTCTTCATATCAGTAGGCTGTACAATACAAAAGGGGAATACAACTATTCTAAAAGTGGTTAAGAGTTGCACTGGATAATGACAAAATGTATGTAAACTGTCAACCATGCAAGTCTCTGTAGCATGAAATAACATCTACCTTCTCATTGAAACAGTTCATCATGAAACAGTTCTACTGCACCTCTTCATACACAGTGCGATGTTGGAATGAACAACAAGCTTTGTTGTGCAGTCTGGAGTTTCTCAATGATGTGTGATGTCAGAATTACAGAATTCAACCTAGCAATAGATTGGGTCAAAACCTATGGAGATTTCAGGAAGTTAACTTATTGATAAATACAACCTGCTCTTACCATCAGTTGTCTCAATCTTCTCCTCCTCTTCTTCATCTTTAATGTTGACATTCAGCTCCAGTGTTTGACTGCAGTCTTCCAGCTTCACTGATGCCATCTCTGGATCCTGCAGTACAAACTGGGCTCCACTGTCACAATCAGGACCCAGTGACTGTAGGTTTGGACTCAGTGTGGAAGGAGAGAGGCAGGCTGGGTTTGTTCTCACTGTTGATGTTACCGGCCTCAGACTTAACTCTAGTCTTCCTGTAGTAACAATGAGAAACAGACACAAAAAGTGAGTCTTGACAGTTCTGGAACTTTCTATATTCTCTAAAAATATATGATATTTCTTCTTGTTCAATGATCTAATTGAGTTTAGGTGTGTTTACCCTCCACTACAACCCTGGAAATAGGTGCCGGTACTCATTTTGGGTGCCGGTACTGTTTATGTTAGGTGTAGGAGCCCCACAATACTGATGAACTCAAGCAGTAGACATTTGAGGTGCTGGTACTCAGCTCCGTTAAACTCTTGTCCAAGTCAAGCACTGATCTCATTTCAATAGATCAGGTAGGTAAGCATTGACAACCAAACATTCATGTTAATTAGACAAAGGACACACTTTAAATTAGTCTACACAACATAAGTGCACTTAACCTATAGTAAGCGCAATCCGCACTGAAGTCCGTTGAAGCAGACCGAGTGGCGCAGCCATTTTACCAGCTGGTGAATTTGAACTTGTGAACTGCACGCCCACACAACGCCCTACATCTGTGGCAGCACCTACTCAGCTACTCTTGTCCCCAGCACAAGGTGCACCTCTTCCTGGGGTCCAGCAAAATTAAGGCAGTTATACAAAATTTGAGCGAAATAGGTGTGTGTTTGGAACATTTCTGGGATCTTTTATTTCACCTCATGAAACATCGGACCAACACTTTACATGTTATACGTCACTTGACTGGCGTACAACATTTTCAACTGGTTGGGGTGCAGCCACCACCATATCTTCTTCAGAACTGTGGCCTCTTGCCCATATAACTCTTCACCGCCTCCACATAAGAGATCTGATGTACAGTCCTGATCCTTGACACCTCATTCTCTTTCACCCTAACAGGGCACTCTGGGAATTCGGGAATATGACCCCCACCACAGTGGCAACATTTTATATTCACATACTCTTCAATAACATATTCCTTCCGTCTGCAAACACTTGACATGTGGCCAAACATTTCCCATTTCTTGCATTGCATTGGATTTGACACTAACTCTCTTAAGCTGTATCTTGTATATCCCCGCTTTACATGGGGTGGTAGATACTCTTCATCAAACATCATCAATAATAGAGAGAAACTCCTTTGTCACATTCTCCATTCAACTTTTCGGAGCATAGTTTCCCACCTACTGTACTGGTGTGAGGCCATTCACAGCCTACATATATTACATTCATTTATACAGTAATTAAAACAAAACTGCCCTAGCAACTATTAGACCTGTCACGATGTGGGGTGAGGGAACGAGGCGCAGAGCGAGAGGTGAGAGTAAACATATTTATTATACTACTAATAATCAACAAAACAATAAAACGTACTTCACCGTGACGTCGGCTTTCATTCACGAGACACAAATACAAATAATGATCCACACCCAGGTGGATGTGTGGTGCACATAAATAGAATCCCCAATTAGAGACAACTCAGGACAGCTGTCTCTAATTGAGGATCACCAATAACCCAACCCTGGGTGTCAGGACCTGACCGTGGTCATCCCACTCCCCCTAGAGGGAGTCAGGGACCTGGCCTCGGTCAGACCCTTACAAGACCACTCTAGAAAATGTTATTGGTTTGTGCAGATGACTGTGACCTCCTCAGACCAATGGACAGTACACCAAGAACATTGTTCTATGAAACTAAAGAGATAGATCAGTTTCAAGGTCTCAGCTTGGAGAGAAGAAGCCTTGTGAGGTACTAGTCGGTCACATGTAGGAAACAAACGTTAATGATTTATTAATTCTTAATCATGAATAAGCTAAATCATGCCAATATAACTTGTTTGTGTAAGCAGTATATAAGAGAAGTAACCGGCAGAGCTCCAGACAGACGTGTACTATGGTGCTTGAAGTTTGTTGGAACCTCTCCAGCTTGCTGATAATAAAGAACCATTCATTTAAGTTGGACTTAGTGATGATTTCCCAGGACAGAAACCCACCACCAGCCATTCCACTATTTAACCCCATCTAGTCCTACGCCAGACCACTACCACTCTACACCCCAGCAGCTGTTCTGCAGTAAATCCTTACAATCCCAAGTACTTCTCTGCCACAGCCACCACAAACTCTATTTTCTGTGAATTCGGATCTATTTCTGCATTACAATTAACAAAGATGGCTATAAATGCTAAAAACCCCACCTTGATGCTCCAGCAGGTATATTTCACTGGTCGTCCCCAAAGCCAACTTTTTACTAAGTTACTTTAGTCAAACAGTTTGGGGACGACCTGGTTAAATAGAGTATTAAACATAGTGCACATGTCAAGGGTCCCTAATACTGCCAGACTCACTTGATGCAATGAAGGCATTCCATCGAGTTTAGTGGTCTTATTTATTTGAAGTGCTTGGGTTTGGGAACTACCTCTGTAAATGGATTAAGATATGATATAACGACCCCACTGCAGAAGTTCCCACTAACAACTTGATTTAACAACCTTTTAAGCTTTTTCAGGGCACGAGACAAGGATGTCCGGTCAGTCCAGGACTCTTTATTTTAGCTATAGAACCCTTTGCCATTGCAGTAAGGGCCCATCCGTCAATTAGTGGAATTGAAACAAATTTTTAACATTGAGTGGCCCTGTATGCCGATGACACCCTCTTATTCCTATCAGATCTAAAGAATTAGCTCTTCCCTCTCCAATTAAAAAAGACAACAACAAAATTGTATTTCTGTAATCGTTGATTGTCCTACTTGGAACTAATAGATATGTGTCAAAAAAGTTGAATAGTTAATGATGGAAGCCACTGTGTTCTTGGGGAGCTTCCCCAGATCTGTGCCTCGACACAATCCTGTCTCAGAGCTCTACGGACAATTCCTTCGAACTCATGGCTTGGTTTTTGCTCTGACATGCACTGTCAAATGTGGGACCTTATATAGACAGGTGTGTGCCTTTCCAAATCATGTCCAAACAATGTTGTAGAAACATCTCAAGGATGATCAATGGAAACAGGATGCACCTGAGCTCAATTTAGAGTCTCATAGCAAAGGGTTTGAATACTTTTGTAAATAAAGTATTTCAGTTTTTAATTTTTAATAAATGTGAACATATTTCAAAAAACCTGTGTTTGCTTTGTCATTATGGGGTATTGTGTGTAGATTGATGATACATTTTTAATTTAATCAATTTTAGAAAAAGGCTAACGTAACAAAATGTGGAAAAAGTCAAGGGGTCTGAATACTTTCCAAATGCACTGTATGTCTTCATATTAGTAGGCTGTACAATACAAAAGAGGAATACAACTAAAAACAATTTCATAAGTCATGAAAATTATGAGCTATATCATACTCCAGTCACCGTCATAAGGGTTAGTAACTACACAGACTCATTCCATATCATCCTCCAGTCACCATCACAAGGGTTAGTAACTACACAGACTCATTCCATATCATCCTCCAGTCACCATCACAAGGGTTAGTAACTACACAGACTCATTCCATATCATCCTCCAGTCATCATCAGAAGGGTTAGTAACTACACAGACTCATTCCATATCATCCTCCAGTCACCATCACAAGGGTTAGTAACTACACAGACTCATTCCATATCATCCTCCAGTCACCATCACAAGGGTTAATAACTACACAGACTCATTCCATATCATCCTCCAGTCATCATCACAAGGGTTAGTAACTACACAGACTCATTCCATATCATCCTCCAGTCACCATCACAAGGGTTAGTAACTACACAGACTCATTCCATATCATCCTCCAGTCACCATCACAAGGGTTAGTAACTACACAGACTCATTCCATATCATCCTCCAGTCATCATCAGAAGGGTTAGTAACTACACAGACTCATTCCATATCATCCTCCAGTCACCATCACAAGGGTTAGTAACTACACAGACTCATTCCATATCATCCTCCAGTCATCATCACAAGGGTTAGTAACTACACAGACTCATTCCATATCATCCTCCAGTCATCATCACAAGGGTTAGTAACTACAGACTCATTCCATATCATCCTCCAGTCACCATCACAAGGGTTAGTAACTACACAGACTCATTCCATATCATCCTCCAGTCATCATCACAAGGGTTAGTAACTACAGACTCATTCCATATCATCCTCCAGTCACCATCACAAGGGTTAGTAACTACACAGACTCATTCCATATCATCCTCCAGTCACCATCACAAGGGTTAGTAACTACACAGACTCATTCCATATCATCCTCCAGTCATCATCACAAGGGTTAGTAACTACACAGACTCATTTCATGGAACTGTAAAACACTGTCAGTTTGTCTACTTGACTTCTTTAGTCTACTCTCTGTTCACTCCAGACATTCCAGTGAATCAAACACAAGCTGACAATACTGGTGTCAAACCATGCAAGTCTCTGTAGCATGAAATAACATCTACCTTCTCATTGAAACAGTTCATCATGAAACAGTTCTACTGCACCTCTTCATACACAGTGCGATGTTGGAACGAACAACAAGCTTTGTTGTGCAGTCTGGAGTTTCTCAATGATGTGTGATGTCAGAATTACAGAATTCAACCTAGCAATAGATTGGGTCAAAACCTATGGAGATTTCAGGAAGTTAACTTATTGATAAATACAACCTGCTCTTACCATCAGTTGTCTCAATCTTCTCCTCCTCTTCTTCATCTTTAATGTTGACATTCAGCTCCAGTGTTTGACTGCAGTCTTCCAGCTTCACTGATGCCATCTCTGGATCCTGCAGTACAAACTGGGCTCCACTGTCACAATCAGGACCCAATGACTGTAGGTTTGGACTCAGTGTGGAAGGAGAGAGGCAGGCTGGGTTTGTTCTCACTGTTGATGTTACCGGCCTCAGACTTAACTCTAGTCTTCCTGTAGTAACAATGAGAAACAGACACAAAAAGTGAGTCTTGACAGTTCTGGAACTTTCTATATTCTCTAAAAATATATGATATTTCTTCTTGTTCAATGATCTAATTGAGTTTAGGTGTGTTTACCCTCCACTACAACCCTGGAAATAGGTGCCGGTACTCATTTTGGGTGCCGGTACTGTTTATGTTAGGTGTAGGAGCCCCACAATACTGATGAACTCAAGCAGTAGACATTTGAGGTGCTGGTACTCAGCTCCGTTAAACTCTTGTCCAAGTCAAGCACTGATCTCATTTCAATAGATCAGGTAGGTAAGCATTGACAACCAAACATTCATGTTAATTAGACAAAGGACACACTTTAAATTAGTCTACACAACATAAGTGCACTTAACCTATAGTAAGCGCAATCCGCACTGAAGTCCGTTGAAGCAGACCGAGTGGCGCAGCCATTTTACCAGCTGGTGAATTTGAACTTGTGAACTGCACGCCCACACAACGCCCTACATCTGTGGCAGCACCTACTCAGCTACTCTTGTCCCCAGCACAAGGTGCACCTCTTCCTGGGGTCCAGCAAAATTAAGGCAGTTATACAAAATTTGAGCGAAATAGGTGTGTGTTTGGAACATTTCTGGGATCTTTTATTTCACCTCATGAAACATCGGACCAACACTTTACATGTTATACGTCACTTGACTGGCGTACAACATTTTCAACTGGTTGGGGTGCAGCCACCACCATATCTTCTTCAGAACTGTGGCCTCTTGCCCATATAACTCTTCACCGCCTCCACATAAGAGATCTGATGTACAGTCCTGATCCTTGACACCTCATTCTCTTTCACCCTAACAGGGCACTCTGGGAATTCGGGAATATGACCCCCACCACAGTGGCAACATTTTATATTCACATACTCTTCAATAACATATTCCTTCCGTCTGTAAACACTTGACATGTGGCCAAACATTTCCCATTTCTTGCATTGCATTGGATTTGACACTAACTCTCTTAAGCTGTATCTTGTATATCCCAGCTTTACATGGGGTGGTAGATACTCTTCATCAAACATCATCAATAATAGAGAGAAACTCCTTTGTCACATTCTCCATTCAACTTTTCGGAGCATAGTTTCCCACCTACTGTACTGGTGTGAGGCCATTCACAGCCTACATATATTACATTCATTTATACAGTAATTAAAACAAAACTGCCCTAGCAACTATTAGACCTGTCACGATGTGGGGTGAGGGAACGAGGCGCAGAGCGAGAGGTGAGAGTAAACATATTTATTATACTACTAATAATCAACAAAACAATAAAACGTACTTCACCGTGACGTCGGCTTTCATTCACGAGACACAAATACAAATAATGATCCACACCCAGGTGGATGTGTGGTGCACATAAATAGAATCCCCAATTAGAGACAACTCAGGACAGCTGTCTCTAATTGGGGATCACCAATAACCCAACCCTGGGTGTCAGGACCTGACCGTGGTCATCCCACTCCCCCTAGAGGGAGTCAGGGACCTGGCCTCGGTCAGACCCTTACAAGACCACTCTAGAAAATGTTATTGGTTTGTGCAGATGACTGTGACCTCCTCAGACCAATGGACAGTACACCAAGAACATTGTTCTATGAAACTAAAGAGATAGATCAGTTTCAAGGTCTCAGCTTGGAGAGAAGAAGCCTTGTGAGGTACTAGTCGGTCACATGTAGGAAACAAACGTTAATGATTTATTAATTCTTAATCATGAATAAGCTAAATCATGCCAATATAACTTGTTTGTGTAAGCAGTATATAAGAGAAGTAACCGGCAGAGCTCCAGACAGACGTGTACTATGGTGTTTGAAGTTTGTTGGAACCTCTCCAGCTTGCTGATAATAAAGAACCATTCATTTAAGTTGGACTTAGTGATGATTTCCCAGGACAGAAACCCACCACCAGCCATTCCACTATTTAACCCCATCTAGTCCTACGCCAGACCACTACCACTCTACACCCCAGCAGCTGTTCTGCAGTAAATCCTTACAATCCCAAGTACTTCTCTGCCACAGCCACCACAAACTCTATTTTCTGTGAATTCGGATCTATTTCTGCATTACAATTAACAAAGATGGCTATAAATGCTAAAAACCCCACCTTGATGCTCCAGCAGGTATATTTCACTGGTCGTCCCCAAAGCCAACTTTTTACTAAGTTACTTTAGTCAAACAGTTTGGGGACGACCTGGTTAAATAGAGTATTAAACATAGTGCACATGTCAAGGGTCCCTAATACTGCCAGACTCACTTGATGCAATGAAGGCATTCCATCGAGTTTAGTGGTCTTATTTATTTGAAGTGCTTGGGTTTGGGAACTACCTCTGTAAATGGATTAAGATATGATATAACGACCCCACTGCAGAAGTTCCCACTAACAACTTGATTTCACAACCTTTTAAGCTTTTTCGGGGCACAAGACAAGGATGTCCGGTCAGTCCAGGACTCTTTATTTTAGCTATAGAACCCTTTGCCATTGCAGTAAGGGCCCATCCGTCAATTAGTGGAATTGAAACAAATTTTTTACATTGAGTGGCCCTGTATGCCGATGACACCCTCTTATTCCTATCAGATCTAAAGAATTAGCTCTTCCCTCTCCAATTAAAAAAGACAATAACAAAATTGTATTTCTGTAATCGTTGATTGTCCTACTTGGAACTAATAGATATGTGTCAAAAAAGTTGAATAGTTAATGATGGAAGCCACTGTGTTCTTGGGGAACTTCCCCAGGTCTGTGCCTCGACACAATCCTGTCTCAGAGCTCTACGGACAATTCCTTCAAACTCATGGCTTGGTTTTTGCTCTGACATGCACTGTCAAATGTGGGACCTTATAGACAGGTGTGTGCCTTTCCAAATCATGTCCAAACAATGTTGTAGAAACATCTCAAGGATGATCAATGGAAACAGGATGCACCTGAGCTCAATTTAGAGTCTCAAAGCAAAGGGTTTGAATACTTTTGTAAATAAAGTATTTCAGTTTTTAATTTTTAATAAATGTGAACATATTTCTAAAAACCTGTGTTTGCTTTGTCATTATGGGGTATTGTGTGTAGATTGATGATACATTTTTAATTTAATCAATTTTAGAAAAAGGCTAACGTAACAAAATGTGGAAAAAGTCAAGGGGTCTGAATACTTTCCAAATGCACTGTATGTCTTCATATTAGTAGGCTGTACAATACAAAAGAGGAATACAACTAAAAACAATTTCATAAGTCATGAAAATTATGAGCTATATCATACTCCAGTCACCGTCATAAGGGTTAGTAACTACACAGACTCATTCCATATCATCCTCCAGTCACCATCACAAGGGTTAGTAACTACACAGACTCATTCCATATCATCCTCCAGTCATCATCACAAGGGTTAGTAACTACACAGACTCATTCCATATCATCCTCCAGTCACCATCACAAGGGTTAGTAACTACACAGACTCATTCCATATCATCCTCCAGTCACCATCACAAGGGTTAGTAACTACACAGACTCATTCCATATCATCCTCCAGTCACCATCACAAGGGTTAATAACTACACAGACTCATTCCATATCATCCTCCAGTCATCATCACAAGGGTTAGTAACTACACAGACTCATTCCATATCATCCTCCAGTCACCATCACAAGGGTTAGTAACTACACAGACTCATTCCATATCATCCTCCAGTCACCATCACAAGGGTTAGTAACTACACAGACTCATTCCATATCATCCTCCAGTCATCATCAGAAGGGTTAGTAACTACACAGACTCATTCCATATCATCCTCCAGTCACCATCACAAGGGTTAGTAACTACACAGACTCATTCCATATCATCCTCCAGTCATCATCACAAGGGTTAGTAACTACACAGACTCATTCCATATCATCCTCCAGTCATCATCACAAGGGTTAGTAACTACAGACTCATTCCATATCATCCTCCAGTCACCATCACAAGGGTTAGTAACTACACAGACTCATTCCATATCATCCTCCAGTCATCATCACAAGGGTTAGTAACTACAGACTCATTCCATATCATCCTCCAGTCACCATCACAAGGGTTAGTAACTACACAGACTCATTCCATATCATCCTCCAGTCACCATCACAAGGGTTAGTAACTACACAGACTCATTCCATATCATCCTCCAGTCATCATCACAAGGGTTAGTAACTACACAGACTCATTTCATGGAACTGTAAAACACTGTCAGTTTGTCTACTTGACTTCTTTAGTCTACTCTCTGTTCACTCCAGACATTCCAGTGAATCAAACACAAGCTGACAATACTGGTGTCAAACCATGCAAGTCTCTGTAGCATGAAATAACATCTACCTTCTCATTGAAACAGTTCATCATGAAACAGTTCTACTGCACCTCTTCATACACAGTGCGATGTTGGAACGAACAACAAGCTTTGTTGTGCAGTCTGGAGTTTCTCAATGATGTGTGATGTCAGAATTACAGAATTCAACCTAGCAATAGATTGGGTCAAAACCTATGGAGATTTCAGGAAGTTAACTTATTGATAAATACAACCTGCTCTTACCATCAGTTGTCTCAATCTTCTCCTCCTCTTCTTCATCTTTAATGTTGACATTCAGCTCCAGTGTTTGACTGCAGTCTTCCAGCTTCACTGATGCCATCTCTGGATCCTGCAGTACAAACTGGGCTCCACTGTCACAATCAGGACCCAATGACTGTAGGTTTGGACTCAGTGTGGAAGGAGAGAGGCAGGCTGGGTTTGTTCTCACTGTTGATGTTACCGGCCTCAGACTTAACTCTAGTCTTCCTGTAGTAACAATGAGAAACAGACACAAAAAGTGAGTCTTGACAGTTCTGGAACTTTCTATATTCTCTAAAAATATATGATATTTCTTCTTGTTCAATGATCTAATTGAGTTTAGGTGTGTTTACCCTCCACTACAACCCTGGAAATAGGTGCCGGTACTCATTTTGGGTGCCGGTACTGTTTATGTTAGGTGTAGGAGCCCCACAATACTGATGAACTCAAGCAGTAGACATTTGAGGTGCTGGTACTCAGCTCCGTTAAACTCTTGTCCAAGTCAAGCACTGATCTCATTTCAATAGATCAGGTAGGTAAGCATTGACAACCAAACATTCATGTTAATTAGACAAAGGACACACTTTAAATTAGTCTACACAACATAAGTGCACTTAACCTATAGTAAGCGCAATCCGCACTGAAGTCCGTTGAAGCAGACCGAGTGGCGCAGCCATTTTACCAGCTGGTGAATTTGAACTTGTGAACTGCACGCCCACACAACGCCCTACATCTGTGGCAGCACCTACTCAGCTACTCTTGTCCCCAGCACAAGGTGCACCTCTTCCTGGGGTCCAGCAAAATTAAGGCAGTTATACAAAATTTGAGCGAAATAGGTGTGTGTTTGGAACATTTCTGGGATCTTTTATTTCACCTCATGAAACATCGGACCAACACTTTACATGTTATACGTCACTTGACTGGCGTACAACATTTTCAACTGGTTGGGGTGCAGCCACCACCATATCTTCTTCAGAACTGTGGCCTCTTGCCCATATAACTCTTCACCGCCTCCACATAAGAGATCTGATGTACAGTCCTGATCCTTGACACCTCATTCTCTTTCACCCTAACAGGGCACTCTGGGAATTCGGGAATATGACCCCCACCACAGTGGCAACATTTTATATTCACATACTCTTCAATAACATATTCCTTCCGTCTGTAAACACTTGACATGTGGCCAAACATTTCCCATTTCTTGCATTGCATTGGATTTGACACTAACTCTCTTAAGCTGTATCTTGTATATCCCAGCTTTACATGGGGTGGTAGATACTCTTCATCAAACATCATCAATAATAGAGAGAAACTCCTTTGTCACATTCTCCATTCAACTTTTCGGAGCATAGTTTCCCACCTACTGTACTGGTGTGAGGCCATTCACAGCCTACATATATTACATTCATTTATACAGTAATTAAAACAAAACTGCCCTAGCAACTATTAGACCTGTCACGATGTGGGGTGAGGGAACGAGGCGCAGAGCGAGAGGTGAGAGTAAACATATTTATTATACTACTAATAATCAACAAAACAATAAAACGTACTTCACCGTGACGTCGGCTTTCATTCACGAGACACAAATACAAATAATGATCCACACCCAGGTGGATGTGTGGTGCACATAAATAGAATCCCCAATTAGAGACAACTCAGGACAGCTGTCTCTAATTGGGGATCACCAATAACCCAACCCTGGGTGTCAGGACCTGACCGTGGTCATCCCACTCCCCCTAGAGGGAGTCAGGGACCTGGCCTCGGTCAGACCCTTACAAGACCACTCTAGAAAATGTTATTGGTTTGTGCAGATGACTGTGACCTCCTCAGACCAATGGACAGTACACCAAGAACATTGTTCTATGAAACTAAAGAGATAGATCAGTTTCAAGGTCTCAGCTTGGAGAGAAGAAGCCTTGTGAGGTACTAGTCGGTCACATGTAGGAAACAAACGTTAATGATTTATTAATTCTTAATCATGAATAAGCTAAATCATGCCAATATAACTTGTTTGTGTAAGCAGTATATAAGAGAAGTAACCGGCAGAGCTCCAGACAGACGTGTACTATGGTGTTTGAAGTTTGTTGGAACCTCTCCAGCTTGCTGATAATAAAGAACCATTCATTTAAGTTGGACTTAGTGATGATTTCCCAGGACAGAAACCCACCACCAGCCATTCCACTATTTAACCCCATCTAGTCCTACGCCAGACCACTACCACTCTACACCCCAGCAGCTGTTCTGCAGTAAATCCTTACAATCCCAAGTACTTCTCTGCCACAGCCACCACAAACTCTATTTTCTGTGAATTCGGATCTATTTCTGCATTACAATTAACAAAGATGGCTATAAATGCTAAAAACCCCACCTTGATGCTCCAGCAGGTATATTTCACTGGTCGTCCCCAAAGCCAACTTTTTACTAAGTTACTTTAGTCAAACAGTTTGGGGACGACCTGGTTAAATAGAGTATTAAACATAGTGCACATGTCAAGGGTCCCTAATACTGCCAGACTCACTTGATGCAATGAAGGCATTCCATCGAGTTTAGTGGTCTTATTTATTTGAAGTGCTTGGGTTTGGGAACTACCTCTGTAAATGGATTAAGATATGATATAACGACCCCACTGCAGAAGTTCCCACTAACAACTTGATTTCACAACCTTTTAAGCTTTTTCGGGGCACAAGACAAGGATGTCCGGTCAGTCCAGGACTCTTTATTTTAGCTATAGAACCCTTTGCCATTGCAGTAAGGGCCCATCCGTCAATTAGTGGAATTGAAACAAATTTTTTACATTGAGTGGCCCTGTATGCCGATGACACCCTCTTATTCCTATCAGATCTAAAGAATTAGCTCTTCCCTCTCCAATTAAAAAAGACAATAACAAAATTGTATTTCTGTAATCGTTGATTGTCCTACTTGGAACTAATAGATATGTGTCAAAAAAGTTGAATAGTTAATGATGGAAGCCACTGTGTTCTTGGGGAACTTCCCCAGGTCTGTGCCTCGACACAATCCTGTCTCAGAGCTCTACGGACAATTCCTTCAAACTCATGGCTTGGTTTTTGCTCTGACATGCACTGTCAAATGTGGGACCTTATAGACAGGTGTGTGCCTTTCCAAATCATGTCCAAACAATGTTGTAGAAACATCTCAAGGATGATCAATGGAAACAGGATGCACCTGAGCTCAATTTAGAGTCTCAAAGCAAAGGGTTTGAATACTTTTGTAAATAAAGTATTTCAGTTTTTAATTTTTAATAAATGTGAACATATTTCTAAAAACCTGTGTTTGCTTTGTCATTATGGGGTATTGTGTGTAGATTGATGATACATTTTTAATTTAATCAATTTTAGAAAAAGGCTAACGTAACAAAATGTGGAAAAAGTCAAGGGGTCTGAATACTTTCCAAATGCACTGTATGTCTTCATATTAGTAGGCTGTACAATACAAAAGAGGAATACAACTAAAAACAATTTCATAAGTCATGAAAATTATGAGCTATATCATACTCCAGTCACCGTCATAAGGGTTAGTAACTACACAGACTCATTCCATATCATCCTCCAGTCACCATCACAAGGGTTAGTAACTACACAGACTCATTCCATATCATCCTCCAGTCATCATCACAAGGGTTAGTAACTACACAGACTCATTCCATATCATCCTCCAGTCACCATCACAAGGGTTAGTAACTACACAGACTCATTCCATATCATCCTCCAGTCACCATCACAAGGGTTAGTAACTACACAGACTCATTCCATATCATCCTCCAGTCACCATCACAAGGGTTAGTAACTACACAGACTCATTCCATATCATCCTCCAGTCATCATCACAAGGGTTAGTAACTACACAGACTCATTCCATATCATCCTCCAGTCATCATCACAAGGGTTAGCAACTACACAGACTCATTCCATATCATCCTCCAGTCATCATCACAAGGGTTAGTAACTACACAGACTCATTCCATATCATCCTCCAGTCACCATCACAAGGGTTAATAACTACACAGACTCATTCCATATCATCCTCCAGTCATCATCACAAGGGTTAGTAACTACACAGACTCATTCCATATCATCCTCCAGTCACCATCACAAGGGTTAGTAACTACACAGACTCATTCCATATCATCCTCCAGTCATCATCACAAGGGTTAGTAACTACACAGACTCATTCCATATCATCCTCCAGTCACCATCACAAGGGTTAGTAACTACACAGACTCATTTCATATCATCCTCCAGTCACTGTCATAAGGGTTAGTAACTACACAGACTCATTCCATATCATCCTCCAGTCACCATCACAAGGGTTAGTAACTACACAGACTCATTCCATATCATCCTCCAGTCATCATCACAAGGGTTAGTAACTACACAGACTCATTTCATGGAACTGTAAAACACTGTCAGTTTGTCTACTTGACTTCTTTAGTCTACTCTCTGTTCACTCCAGACATTCCAGTGAATCAAACACAAGCTGACAATACTGGTGTCAAACCATGCAAGTCTCTGTAGCATGAAATAACATCTACCTTCTCATTGAAACAGTTCATCATGAAACAGTTCTACTGCACCTCTTCATACACAGTGCGATGTTGGAATGAACAACAAGCTTTGTTGTGCAGTCTGGAGTTTCTCAATGATGTGTGATGTCAGAATTACAGAATTCAACCTAGCAATAGATTGGGTCAAAACCTATGGAGATTTCAGGAAGTTAACTTATTGATAAATACAACCTGCTCTTACCATCAGTTGTCTCAATCTTCTCCTCCTCTTCTTCATCTTTAATGTTGACATTCAGCTCCAGTGTTTGACTGCAGTCTTCCAGCTTCACTGATGCCATCTCTGGATCCTGCAGTACAAACTGGGCTCCACTGTCACAATCAGGACCCAGTGACTGTAGGTTTGGACTCAGTGTGGAAGGAGAGAGGCAGGCTGGGTTTGTTCTTACTGTTGATGTTACCGGCCTCAGACTTAACTCTAGTCTTCCTGTAGTAACAATGAGAAACAGACACAAAAAGTGAGTCTTGACAGTTCTGGAACTTTCTATATTCTCTAAAAATATATGATATTTCTTCTTGTTCAATGATCTAATTGAGTTTAGGTGTGTTTACCCTCCACTACAACCCTGGAAATAGGTGCCGGTACTCATTTTGGGTGCCGGTACTGTTTATTTTAGGTGTAGGAGCCCCACAATACTGTTGATCTAATATTCTGTAAGAGGAACATGAACTCAAGCAGTAGACATTTGAGGTGCTGGTACTCAGCTCCGTTAAACTCTTGTCCAAGTCAAGCACTGATCTCATTTCAATAGATCAGGTAGGTAAGCATTGACAACCAAACATTCATGTTATTTAGACAAAGGACACACTTTAAATTAGTCTACACAACATAAGTGCACTTAACCTATAGTAAGCGCAATCCGCACTGAAGTCCGTTGAAGCAGACCGAGTGGCGCAGCCATTTTACCAGCTCAGATCTCTCAAATAAATGGATTATTTATTCAATTAGCTTGAGGAAAGTATGTACATTCACTCAGAAAAACCGAAAATATCTAGCTATACGACTTGTAAAATAGTTAATCACGTTCACTCGGTTTGCCACAAAACCTTCACCAAACATAATACCTTGACGATTTAGTTTGAACCTAGACTGTTATGACGTGTTCTTTCGATAGAGTTTAAACGTGCTATTAGTTACATACCTGTACTCATACATTTGAAACGGACACACAATTTATCTTTATTCTGAAGAATGGTGCGCGCCTTCCTGGAACTTCCTGTTCCCCCTTCCGTGCATTCCCGGTATCATCATCATCATCATCCTCCTCCTCCTCCTCCTCCGCCTCTTCTTCTGTAGGGTTTATCGGTGGTTGGCATCCAACGTTATGGTGCATTACCGCCACCTATTGTACTGGAGTATGGGCCAGACACAGGGAGAAAATACTTTATACCTGCCAGCCCCGTTGCTCTTAAAAAATATACAATATTTGAGACTATATCTAATGACGTTCTACTAAATATACTCTTTAAACTAATTTCCTGTATCCCCTTCTCCCTCATACTAGATCTCAGCCTCTCTCTTTCCCTCCAATAATAACAACACTATCAATACATGTTCCACTGTCTCTGTTTCCTGGCAATATTCACATTTTCCTGTTGGATGCTTTTCAACAGCTAAATGTGAATAACACAGGTATGGTCTTATTCACCTGGCTGTGTCCCACCCTTAATCTCTTCTGTCCCTTCCTCCCGTTCTCCCCTCCCAGACTTTCCTCTGTGCTTGAAATAAATGCCTGCCCTTTGTATCTCAGGTCTTGTCTGCTATCTGATACAGTATAAAGGACTGGAGACTCCTTAAAACTGCACATGAATCAGAGCAAATAACTACTCTTTCTGGCTGAACTTCCTCCACCCACTATAAGGCCAACAGTATGGCCATCATCTCCTCTATATACAGTTGAAGTCGGAAGTCTACATACAGTGGGGAGAACAAGTATTTGAAACACTGCCGATTTTGCAGGTTTTTCTACTTACAAAGCATGTAGAGGTCTGTAATTTTTATGATAGGTACACTTCAACTGTGAGAGAATCCAGAAGATCACATTGTATGATTTTTAAATAATTAATTTGCATTTTATTGCATGACATAAGTATTTGATCAACAACCAACCAGTAAGAATTCTGTCTCTCACAGACCTGTTAGTTTTTCTTTAAGAAGCCCTCCTGTTCTCCACTCATTACCTGTATTAACTGCACCTGTTTGAACTCGTTACCTGTATAAAAGACACCTGTCCACACACTCAATCAAACAGACTCCAACCTCTCCACAATGGCCAAGTCCAGAGAGCTGTGTAAGGACATCAGGGATAAAATTGTAGACCTGCACAAGGCTGGGATGGGCTACAGGACAATAGGCAAGCAGCTTGGTGAGAAGGCAACAACTGTTGGCGCAATTATTAGAAAATGGAAGAAGTTCAAGATGACGGTCAATCTCCCTCGGTCTGGGGCACCATGCAAGATCTCACCTCGTGGGGCATCAATGATTATGAGGAAGGTGAGGGATCAGCCCAGAACTACACGGCTGGACCTGGTCAATGACCTGAAGAGAACTGGGACCACAGTCTCAAAGAAAACCATTAGTAACACACTACGCCGTCATGGATAAAAATCCTGCAGCGCACGCAAGGTCCCCCTGCTCAAGCCAGCGCATGTCCAGGCCCGTCTGAAGTTTGCCAATGACCATCTGGATGATCCAGAGGAGGAATGGGAGAAGGTCATGTGGTCTGATGAGACAAAAATAGAGCTTTTTGGTCTAAACTCCACTCGCTGTGTTTGGAGGAAGAAGAAGGATGAGTACAACCCCAAGAACACCATCCCAACTGTGAAGCATGGAGGTGGAAACATCATTCTTTGGGGATGCTTTTCTGCAAAGTGGACAGGACGAATGCACCGTATTGAGGGGAGGATGGATGAGTCCATGTATCGCGAGATCTTGGCCAACAACCTCCTTCCCTCAGTAAGAGCATGAAAGATGGGTCGTGGCTGGGTCTTCCAGCATGGCAACAACCCAAAATACACAGCCAGGGCAACTAAGGAGTGGCTCCGTAAGAAGCATCTCAAGGTCCTGGAGTGGCCTAGCCAGTCTCCAGACCTGAACCCAATAGAAAATCTTTGGAGGGAGCTGAAAGTCCGGATTGCCCAGCGACAGCCCCGTAACCTGAAGGATCTGTATGGAGGAGTGGGCCAAAATCCCTGCTGCAGTGTGTGCAAACCTGGTCAAGAACTACAGGAAACGTATGATCTCTGTAATTGCAAACAAAGGTTTCTGTACCAAATATTAAGTTCTGCTTTTCTGATGTATCAAATACTTATGTCATGCAATAAAATGCAAATTAATTACTTAAAAATCATACAATGTGATTGTCAATTAGCCTATCAGAAGCTTCTAAAGCCATGACATCATTTTCTGGATTTTTCCAAGCTGTTTAAAGGCACAGTCAACTTAGTGTATGTAAACGTCTGACCCACTGGAATTGTGATACAGTGAATTATAAGTGAAATAATCTGTCTGTAAACAATTGTTGGAAGAATTACTTGTGTCATTCACAAAGTAGATGTCCTAACTGACTTGCCAAAACTATAGTTTGTTAACATGAAATCTGTGGAGTGGTTGAAAAATGAGTTTCAATGACTTCAACCTAAGTGTTTGTAAACTTCCGACTTCAACTGTATACAGCCATGTGATCTGTCATACATTTCCTGACTTTCACCCCACATTCCTGCACTACAACCAACAATATCAATATGGTGATTTACAGTTACAGTTAGCTGGCCTTCTAAATCCTAGTGTTTCCATTCCCCTTTAACCTGTATATATAGGGTTAGGGTTAGGGTTATATTTCATATATGAAACAGAGAGGATAGAGGAAGCTTGCCTTGAAGCACAGGGCATCGTGTTATGACATGCATTATCTGAGTTAGGTCCACAGAATTATACCTACGGAGGAGCAGCTTCTATGGAGGAACTTTGAATGTCTTTGAACTTCCGAGATGGTTCAACGTTGGACCAGAGCAAATGTTATCTAGCTAGCTAACAAGGTTGTTAGTGCAGCGTGACACTAGAATTAAAAACATGTCTTACCTTTTTGTCCTCAACAAATCCAATCGTGGTGACTTTAGTATCCTAACTAGCATTGAAAAAGATGATCAATTATTGTCAAATGAAAGGTGTCAATCATAATTGTAAGGTTGTCAGTATGATACAGTAACCTGTGCTTCAGGTTTACACAGAAACTGGGATACGTTTCTACAGTGAGCTTTGTTAACACGTTATTACCTCGATGCTTTTAAAAGAACTAGTCTGTTCCTGAAAAGTACAGAACACTTTAGTTTCCGGTTCGGTTCTTCAAATAATGACGTTATTTTTCGGTTCTGTTCCTTGAACCGGTTCCAACCCTAGATTACAACACATGTAGGAAACTGCTGGACAAGACGTTGAGGCAGCTTCAAAACAGTAACACACAGGTGTGCTAAACGTGTAGCTTCATACACAAGAAGACTCTGGGCTCAATGCTGTAAAAGGTGCTTCAACAAAGTACTGAGTAAAGGGTCTGAATACTTATGGAAATGTCATATTTCAGGGTTAGGGTTATGTGTCGGAAAACCTAGCGGTCAAACAGGGAAATGGTTCCAATCCTTTTTCATTTTCATTCATTTTAGAAACACTTACAATAAGGGCTGTGTTTTGTGTAGGCTTACCCTGGCGTTACGTTTTGATAACCATGTAGGTGACTTTTATTAATATATTCAGCTCTATTTCCTCTCAGATTATAAACCGCTAATTAGCATCAAAGTAGACAACATAGAAAACTACAAATCCCTGCAAGCTCCTGCTTTGCTAACAGGTATTGTGTCAATTTAAAACTTGCACAATATAGTTCACAGAATTGTCCTTTTAAATAAATGTAGCCTATTTATTCATGGCTACATTTAGCTAACATGATATAGTTAATATAGAGATCCTGACCTTTGTCTTGATTCAGCAGTCTGGTCCAGTTCACCCCATGCTTCAGCATGTTAAACTAGGTCTTAACACCCCAACATAGACCTGGAACTGTTGGGGTGTTAGGACCTAGTTTAACAATTATGCATCCATCCGTGAGTAACTCTGGTCTGTAATCACTCATTCACTCAGGACCTATTTATTAATTCAGGTCTGTATATACATATTCATGTACAGTTGTTATATCATATCACGTGCAATATTGTAAGTAATCCTTGGACTGAACTTACGTAATCATTCACTCAGGAATGCATATTATCAGTTGTATCTTTTTTCATTGCTTTTAGTATATCGAATGTGCAATACGTGCATTTATCTGTAATTAAACCCTGCGCACTAAGGACTGTATTTTAAGGGAATTACTATTATTACCCTAAATTATATCATACACACATTTAGCTATTAAAGTATCTCTTCCTGTCATTTACCTGTACAGTTAATGTAACCATGCAAAATATTAATTTACCTGTTCATTTAACCAGTCTGTATATTAAGTAAACTATTATTACCTTCGCTCATATCATATGCATTTTTAGCTACTGAAGTATTTCTCTGCCATCAACCTGTATAGTATAGTTAACCATCCAACATCCACCAATGTATAGTGTACATATTCAGCCAACCACTCATACTATGCTGTCTTTTTTATAGCTTTTATTTTATTATTTTTTTGCACTCCAGATATCTTGTATTTCTATACTTTTTCATACTGCTGCTCTATGTACCGTGTATCTGTCTTTTGTGTACTTTCGTTGTGTCATTTTGCACCTGTCCTGTGTTTTGTTGTAGCTGCTTGACAATGAAATTTCCCCCTCGGGGATCAATAAAGTACCTACCTACCTACCTACCTACCTACCTACCTACCTACCTACCTACCTACCTACCTACCTACCTACCTACCTACCTACCTACCTACCTACCTACCTACCTACCTACCTACCAACCATGCACGGCCCCATGTCGCAAGGATCTGTATACAGATACAGTTCCCGCCAATATACAGCCAATCAACAGCCTGATCAACTCTCTGTCACGGAGGAAGAGACAGGGCCATCCCAAGGATCCCGTAATGCCAGGACCGTTACACTGTGCTAGTGGAGGAACCGGAAGTTCCGGTCAAGCTTCACACTATTCTTCAGAATACAGGAAGCGCCAGAACTGTGATGTTAAGAAGATAACCTTGTGTCCCGTTTTAATTTATTGCTACAGGTATGTTATAGCACGTTTAAACTTTCTAATGTCGAAAGAAGATGTCATTACGTGACTGAAAGTGCTCCTCTGCGTCATAACCATAGCGTGCAGAGGGTGGGTGACGTTGTCCATGATGGCCAGCAGTTTGGCCAGGATCCGTCTCTCCGCCACCTCCTCTAGAGTGTCAAGGCTCATCCCCAGGACAGAGCTAGCCTTCCTGATCAGCTTATTTACCCGAGAAGCATCACCGGCTTTGATGTTTGCTCCCCAGCACACCACTGCAAAAAAGATGGCACTGGCCACCACAGACTGGTAGAAGGTATGCAGTAGTTTACTGCACACGTTGAAGGACCTGAGCCTCCTCAGAAAGTAGAGACGGCTCTGGCCCTCTGGCCCTTGGGCTGATGCCATCAGGGCCCGCCGCTTTCCACTGGTGTAGTCTCTCCAGCTCTCTCTTCACGGTTGGTGGTGAAAGCCAGCCCAGGTGGGGAGGTGGGGGGAAGGGGGGTGTTGAGGATCAGTCCAGGGGGAGCAGGGGCGGAGGTGGGGTTTGCTGTTTGCTCCCCAGCACACCACTGCAAAAAAAGACTGGTAGAAGGTATGCAGTAGTTTACTGCACACGTTGATGGACCTGAGCCTCCTCAGAAAGTAGAGTCGGCTCTGGCCCTTTTTGTACAGGGCCCCGGTGTTGCCAGCCCATTCCAGCCTGTTGTCCATATGGACTCCCAGGAACTTGTATGACCTAACCATTTCCACATCCATCCCCTGTATAGGGACTGCAGTCAGTTGGGCCTTGGTTCTCCTGAAGTCCACCACCATCTCCTTTGTTTTGCTGATGTTGAGCTGAAAGTGGTTCTGCTCACACCACAAGACAAAGCCACTGATTGTGCTCCTGTACTCCTCCTCCTCCTCACCCCTGATGCACCCTACAATTGCGGAGTCATTCGAGAACTTCTGTAGGTGGCATGTTTCAGAGTTATATCTGAAGTCTGAGGTGTAGAGGGTGAACAGGAAGGGGGACAGGACCGTTCCCTGGGGGGCCCCTGTGTTGCTAACTGCCCGTTCTGACACACAGCTCTGTAGTCGCACAAATTGTGGCCTACCGGTCAGGTAGTCCGTGACCCAGGAGACTAAGGGTGCTTCCACTTTCATCCTCCTCATCTTCTCACCCAGTAGCAGGGGCTGAATGGTATTAAAGGCACTGGAGAAGTCAAAAAACATAACACTCACAGTGCAACCTGCGTTGTCCAGGTGAGAGTAGGCCCTCTGCAGAAGGTAGATGATTGCATCATCCACCCCGATGTTGCGCTGGTATGCAAACTGCAGGGGGTCCATTGATGAACACACCAGGGGTCTGAGGTGAGCGAGGACTAACCTTTCCAGGGTCTTCATGATGTGGGATGTTAGCGCTACAGGTCTGAAGTCATTCAGGACAGTGGGGTGTGCCTTCTTGGGCACTGGGACGAGGCAGGATGTTTTCCACAGCACAGGGACCCTTTCTAGGCTCAGGCTAAGGTTGAAGAGACGCTGGAGTATTCCACACAGTTGGTCAGCAGGGCCCGCCGCTTTCCACTGATGTAGTCTCTCCAGCTCTCTCTTCACTTGGTTGGTGGTGAAAGCCAGCCCAGGTGGGGGGAAGGGGGGTGTTGAGGATCAGTCCAGGGGGAGCAGGGGAGGAGGTGGGGTCACTGATTGTCTCAGCAGAGGTGTTGTGAGCAAAGTGGGGGTGGGACAGCCGTGTGGGTGTGTGGTCTGGGGAGCTGGAAGGGAGGTGGACAGGGCCAGTATCAAACCTGTTAAAATCGGTTCAGCTCATTGGCTCTGTCCTGGGTCCCCTCCGTATGCCCACTGTTTGACTTTTTGAAGCCAGTGATATTTCTCATACCCTTCCACACCTCTCTCACTTGGCTCTGTCTCAGCTTGTCCTGCATCTTCTCCTTATACCCTCTCTTCCCCTTAGCAATCCACAACTTCAGCTCCCTCTGGACAGCCTACTGATATGAAGACATATGTCACCCGCTACAGCCAGAAGAGGACTGGCCACCCCTTTGGGCCTGGTTCCTCTCTAGGTTTCTTCCTAGGTTCCAGCTTTCTAGAGTTTTTTTGTGGCCACTGTGCTTCTACATCTGCATTGCTTGCTCTTTGGGGATTTTACGCTGGGTTTCTGTAAAGCACTTTGTGACAACTGCTCATGTAAAAAGGGCTTTATAATATACATTTGATTGACATATACACTACCGTTCAAAAGTTTGGGGTCACTTAGAAATGTCCTTGTTTTTGAAAGAAAAGCAAAAATGTTTGTCCATTAAAATAACATCAAATTGATCAGAAATACAGTGTAGACATTGTTAATGTTGTAAATTACTACATAGGCGTACAGAGGCCCATTATCAGCAACCATCACTCCTGTGTTCCAATGGCACGTTGTGTTATTTTTTATTTTATTTCACCTTTATTTAACCAGGTAGGTTTTATTTCACCTTTATTTAACCAGGTAGGTCAGTTGAGAACAAGTTCCCATTTGCAACTGTGACCTGGCCAAGACAAAGCAAAGCAGTGTGACAAATAACAACACAGAGTTACACAGTAAACAAACATAGTCAATAACACAATAGAAAATCTATATACAGAGTGCAAAATGTAGTGCAAAATGCAGTAAGGTTAGGAAGGTAGGACAATAAATAGACCATAGTGGTGAAATAAATTACAGATTATCATCATTAACACAGGAATGAAGGATGTGCAAATTATGATGTGCAAATAGAGATACTGGAGTGCAAGATTAGCGAAAATAATAAAAATAAATATGGGGATGAGGTAGTAGTGTGGGCTATTTACAGAAGGGCTAATCCAAGTTTATCATTTTAAAAGGCTAATTGATCATTAGACCTTTTTGCTATTATGTTAGCACAGCTGAAAACTGTTGTGCTGATTAAAGAAGCAATAAAACTGTCCTTCTTTAGAATAGTTGAGTATCTGGAGCATCAGCATTTGTGGGTTCGATTACAGGCTCAAAATGTCCAGAAACGCCATCTGTCAAGCATGGTGGAGGCAATGTGATGGTCTGTGGGTTCTTTGGTGGAGGTAAAGTGGGAGATTTGTACACGGTAAAAGGGATCTTGAAGAAGGAAGGCTATCACTCCATTTTGTAAAGCCATGCCATACCCTGTGGACGGCGCTTAATTGGAGCCAATTTCCTCCTACAACAGGACAACGACCCAAAGCCAAGCTCTAAAGTATGCAATAACTATTTAGGGAAGAAGCAGTCAGCTGGTATTCTGTCTATAATGGAGTGTCCAGCACAGTCACTGGATCTCAACCCTATTGAGCTGTTGTGGGAGCAGCTTGACCGTATGGTACGGAAGAAGTGGAGTTTGAAGGACACAATTATTATTTCAATTAAAAATCATTATTTATAACCTTGTCAACATCTTGACTATATTTCCTATTCATTTTGCAACTCATTTCATGTATGTTTTCATGGAAAACAAGGACATTTCTAAGTGACCCCAAACTTTTGATCGGTAGTGTAGATCACACCAACTGACTGGTTCTTCTGTTGTTCACAAAGGACACCATGTTGAGACGTTCTCTACATCCAGAGAGCAACAGCAGGAAGATCACAGAGCTAAGATGTCTCACCACTGCCCACATTGTGAGGAGATTTTCCCAGTTCTATCAAAGCTAAAAATACACCTAAAAATACACACAGGAGAGAATCTGTTTTCCTGTACTGACTGTGGGAAAAATGTCACAACATCAAAGGCTCTCACAATTCATCAGCGAGTGCACACTGGAGAGAAGCCTTACTCCTGCTCTGACTGTTTAAAATGCTTCATTACATCAAATGAGCTAAAACTTCATCAGAGAGCACACACAGGAGAGAAGCCTTACTCCTGCTCTGACTGTGGGAAGAGTTTCTCTTTACTGGGCAACTTAAAAACACATGAACGAATACATACAGGAGAGAAGCCTTACTCCTGCTCTGACTGTGTAAAATGCTTCACAACATCAACTGAGCTAAAAGTTCATCAGAGAACACACACAGGAGAAAAGCCTTACTCCTGCTCTGACTGTGTAAAATGCTTCACAACATCAACTGAGCTAAAAGTTCATCAGAGAACACACACAGGAGAAAAGCCTTACTCCTGCTCTGACTGTGGAAAGAGGTTCTCTCGAATGGGCCACTTAAAAACACATGAACGAATACATACAGCAGTGAAGCCTTACCACTGATCTGACTGTAGAATTTAGCTGAGCTAAAAGGTCATCAGAGAACAGATACAGGAGAGAAGCCTTACCACTGCTCTGACTGTAGAATTTAGCTGAGCTAAAAGGTCATCAGAGAACAGATACAGGAGAGAAGCCTTACTCCTGCTCTTACTGTGGCAAAAGTAACTCAAGTGAAAGTCACCAAGTAAAATACTACTTGAGTAAAAGTCTAAAAGTATTTGGTTGTAAATGTACTTAAGTATCAAAATTAAATGTAATAGCTAAAATATACTTAAGTATCAAAAGTAAAAGTATGAATCGAGTCCAGCTGCCCTGAGATCATTGACAAGATCCTCCCGTGTAGTTCTGGGCTGATTCCTCACCGTTCTCATGATCATTGCAACTCCACGAGGTGAGATCTTGCATGGAGCCCCGGACCGAGGGAGATTGACAGTGCTTTTGTGTTTCTTCCATTTACGAATAATCGCACCAACTGTTGTCACCTTCTCACCAAGCTGCTTGGCGATGGTCTTGTAGCCCATTCCAGCCTTGTGTAGCTCTACAATCTTGTCCCTGACATCCTTGGACAGCTCTTTGGTCTTGGCCATGGTGGAGGGTTTGGAATCTGATTGATTGATTGCTTCTGTGGACAGGTGTCTTTTTATACAGGTAACAAGCTGATATTAGGAGCACACTCTTAAAGGGAGTGCTCCTAATCTCAGCTCGTTACCTGTATAAAAGACACCTGGGAGCCAGAACTGATTCTGATTGAGAGGTCAAATACTTATTTCACTCATTACAATGCAAATCACTTTATAACATTTTTGACATGCGTTTTTCTGGAGTTGTTTGTTGATATTCTGTCTCTCACTGTTCAAATAAACCTACCATTAATATTATAGACTGATCATTTCTTTGTCAGTGGGCAAACTAACAAAATCAGCAGGGGATCAAATCATTTTTTCCCTCACTGTATGTAAATAAGGTATATCTGTTTTAAATTTTTAATACATTTGCTAACATTTATTTAAAAAAAAGTTTTTGCTTTGTCATTATGGGGTATTGTGTGTAGATTGAGGAAAACAATTTATTGAATCAATTTTAGATTAAGGCTGTAACGTAAAAAATGTGGAAAAAGTGAAGGAGTCTGAATACTATCTGAATGCACTGTACATACAGACAATAATGTATATCAATCACAAATGCTTTATTTTATTAAACTATGACTTTTATTTCACTTAAAGGATGTATGTAACGTCATAAGATGAAACAAGGGTGTATGTAATGTCATAAGATGAAACGAGGGTGTATGTAATGTCATAGGATGAAACGAGGGTGTATGTAACATCATAAGATGAAACAAGGGTGTATGTAACGTCATAGGATGAAACAAGGGTGTATGTAATGTCATAGGATGAAACAAGGGTGTATGTAACGTCATAGGATGAAACGAGGGTGTAAGTAACGTCATAGGATGAAACATCATAGGATGAAACGAGGGTGTATGTAATGTCATAAGATGAAACAAGGGTGTATGTAACGTCATAGGATGAAACGAGGGTGTATGTAACGTCATAGGATGAAACATCATAGGATGAAACGAGGGTGTATGTAATGTCATAGGATGAAACAAGGGTGTATGTAACGTCATAGGATGAAACGAGGGTGTATGTAATGTCATAGGATGAAACGAGGGTGTATGTAATGTCATAGGATGAAACGAGGGTGTATGTAACGTCATAGGATGAAACGAGGGTGTATGTAACGTCATAGGATGAAACATCATAGGATGAAACGAGGGTGTATGTAATGTCATAGGATGAAACGAGGGTGTATGTAACGTCATAGGATGAAACGAGGGTGTATGTAACGTCATAGGATGAAACGAGGGTGTATGTAACGTCATAGGATGAAACGAGGGTGTATGTAACGTCATAGGATGAAACGAGGGTGTATGTAACGTCATAGGATGAAACGAGGGTGTATGTAACGTCATAGGATGAAACGAGGGTGTATGTAACGTCATAGGATGAAACGAGGGTGTATGTAACGTCATAGGATGAAACGAGGGTGTATGTAACGTCATAGGATGAAACGAGGGTGTATGTAACGTCATAGGATGAAACGAGGGTGTATGTAATGTCATAGGATGAAACGGTGCTGTTATCAACAGTCATGTTGAAGGAACTGTTATTTGAGTTGTTTTTCCATTTGTGCGTTTCTTTAAAAGTATTTATTTCTCATGAAGTTGAGTATTTCATTACCAACTCACCTCCCATCCCCTCCACTCCACCCTGGTGGACATCTCTTGTGGACACCTCCCATCCCCTCCACTCCACCCTGGTGGACATCTCTGGTGGACACCTCCCATCCCCTCCACTCCACCCTGGTGGACATCTCTGGTGGACACCTCCCATCCCCTCCACTCCACCCTGGTGGACATCTCTGGTGGACACCTCCCATCCCCTCCACTCCACCCTGGTGGACATCTCTGGTGGACACCTCCCATCCCCTCCACTCCACCCTGGTGGACATCTCTGGTGGACACCTCCCATCCCCTCCACTCCACCCTGGTGGACATCTCTGGTGGACACCTCCCATCCCCTCCACTCCACCCTGGTGGACATCTCTGGTGGACACCTCCCATCCCCTCCACTCCACCCTGGTGGACATCTCTGGTGGACACCTCCCATCCCCTCCACTCCACCCTGGTGGACATCTCTGGTGGACACCTCCCATCCCCTCCACTCCACCCTGGTGGACATCTCTGGTCGACACCTCCCATCCCCTCCACTCCACCCTGGTGGACATCTCTGGTGGACACCTCCCATCCCCTCCACTCCACCCTGGTGGACATCTCTTGTGGACACCTCCCATCCCCTCCACTCCACCCTGGTGGACATCTCTGGTGGACACCTCCCATCCCCCCCACTCCACCCTGGTGGACATCTCTGGTGGACACCTCCCATCCCCTCCACTCCACCCTGGTGGACATCTCTGGTGGACACCTCCCATCCCCTCCACTCCACCCTGGTGGACATCTCTGGTGGACACCTCCCATCCCCTCCACTCCACCCTGGTGGACATCTCTGGTGGACACCTCCCATCCCCTCCACTCCACCCTGGTGGACATCTCTGGTGGATTTTTTTTGTGTGCAGTAGACAATTTTGTATACAGTGTATTTCAATTACAGATACAGACGGGGTTGAGAGAGGGGAGCCAGGTCTAAAGCAGAACACTGGACAGACACCATGAGCCAGGTCTAAAGCAGTACACTGGACAGACACCATGAGCCAGGTCTAAAGCAGAACACTGGACAGACACCATGAGCCAGGTTTAAAGCAGAACACTGGACAGACACCATGAGCCAGGTCTAAAGCAGAACACTGGACAGACACCATGAGCCAGGTCTAAAGCAGAACACTGGACAGACACCATGAGCCAGGTCTAAAGCAGAACACTGGACAGACACCATGAGCCAGGTCTAAAGCAGAACACTGGACAGACACCATGAGCCAGGTCTAAAGCAGAACACTGGACAGACACCATGAGCCAGGTCTAAAGCAGAACACTGGACAGACACCAAAAAGCATTTCCTGTATCCTCTCAGTACATAGGATCAGTGGAACGTTGGGACCAGGTAGGACCAGGGGGCGGAGTTAGAATGAACAGGTATGACCAGGGGAGTTAGCGTGTCGAAGGCGTCTCGAGCGGCACGGTATTATGTTCATTATGTTTGTCTGTCCACCAGGGCGGCAGTGTGGAGCTCTAACTCTCTGGTTCCTCCAGGTGTCTGGGCAGGCAGGGTTGCTGGTGGACCGTGCTGGTGCCCCAGGATACCCCTAGGGAAGGGGATAGGCTACGGAGGCCCACCCCACCTAGAGGCACCATGGAGGGGGACAGGCTGCGGAGGCCAACCCCTGATCTGAAGCTGAGCTCTGGAGCAGGCAACAGGGGCTTCAGGATGCTGACCAGGCAGAAGGCTGAGCCACTCTTAGGAATGAAGTTCACCTTGTTACGGTCCGGACACAGGAAGGGAGGAATCTCCTGGAGGGCTCTGGGACTGTAACACACACAAACACACACATTGTCATTCAACACTAATATGACAGATGATTTATGGTATTTACTTAGCAGAGTGTCCTTTTCCAGTTTGGCCACAAAAGGCTGTACATGTTCTGAGTTAGCTTCTAATATGGTGGGTTTGCACTAGTTTTAATGTTCTGAGTTAGCTTCTAATATGGTGGGTTTGCACTAGTTTTAATGTTCTGAGTTAGCTTCTAATATGGTGGGTTTGCACTAGTTTTAATGTTCTGAATTAGCTTCTAATATGGTGGGTTTGCACTAGTTTTAATGTTCTGAGTTAGCTTCTAACATGGTGGGTTTGCGCTAGTTTTAATGTTCTGAGTTAGCTTCTAACATGGTGGGTTTGCACTAGTTTTAATGTTCTGAGTTAGCTTCTAATATGTTGGGTTTGCGCTAGTTTTAATGTTCTGAGTTAGCTTCTAATATGGTGGGTTTGCACTAGTTTTAATGTTCTGAGTTAGCTTCTAATATGGTGGGTTTGCGCTAGTTTTAATGTTCTGAGTTAGCTTCTAATATGGTGGGTTTGCGCTAGTTTTAATGTTCTGAGTTAGCTTCTAACATGGTGGGTTTGCGCTAGTTTTAATGTTCTGAGTTAGCTTCTAATATGGTGGGTTTGCGCTAGTTTTAATGTTCTGAGTTAGCTTCTAATATGGTGGGTTTGCGCTAGTTTTAATGTTCTGAGTTAGCTTCTAATATGGTGGGTTTGCGCTAGTTTTAATGTTCTGAGTTAGCTTCTAACATGGTGGGTTTGCACTAGTTTTAATGTTCTGAGTTAGCTTCTAACATGGTGGGTTTGCGCTAGTTTTAATGTTCTGAGTTAGCTTCTAATATGGTGGGTTTGCACTAGTTTTAATGTTCTGAGTTAGCTTCTAATATGGTGGGTTTGCGCTACTTTTAATGTTCTGAGTTAGCTTCTAATATGGTGGGTTTGCGCTAGTTTTAATGTTCTGAGTTAGCTTCTAATATGGTGGGTTTGCGCTACTTTTAATGTTCTGAGTTAGCTTCTAATATGGTGGGTTTGCACTAGTTTTAATGTTCTGAGTTAGCTTCTAATATGGTGGGTTTGCACTAGTTTTAATGTTCTGAGTTAGCTTCTAACATGGTGGGTTTGCGCTAGTTTTAATGTTCTGAGTTAGCTTCTAATATGGTGGGTTTGCGCTAGTTTTAATGTTCTGAGTTAGCTTCTAAAATGGTGGGTTTGCGCTAGTTTTAATGTTCTGAGTTAGCTTCTAATATGGTGGGTTTGCGCTAGTTTTAATGTTCTGAGTTAGCTTCTAATATGGTGGGTTTGCACTAGTTTTAATGTTCTGAGTTAGCTTCTAATATGGTGGGTTTGCGCTAGTTTTAATGTTCTGAGTTAGCTTCTAACATGGTGGGTTTGCACTAGTTTTAATGTTCTGAGTTAGCTTCTAATATGGTGGGTTTGCACTAGTTTTAATGTTCTGAGTTAGCTTCTAATATGGTGGGTTTGCGCTAGTTTTAATGTTCTGAGTTAGCTTCTAATATGGTGGGTTTGCGCTAGTTTTAATGTTCTGAGTTAGCTTCTAATATGTTGGGTTTGCGCTAGTTTTAATGTTCTGAGTTAGCTTCTAATATGGTGGGTTTGCACTAGTTTTAATGTTCTGAGTTAGCTTCTAATATGGTGGGTTTGCGCTACTTTTAATGTTCTGAGTTAGCTTCTAATATGGTGGGTTTGCGCTAGTTTTAATGTTCTGAGTTAGCTTCTAATATGGTGGGTTTGCGCTACTTTTAATGTTCTGAGTTAGCTTCTAATATGGTGGGTTTGCACTAATTTTAATGTTCTGAGTTAGCTTCTAATATGGTGGGTTTGCACTAGTTTTAATGTTCTGAGTTAGCTTCTAACATGGTGGGTTTGCGCTAGTTTTAATGTTCTGAGTTAGCTTCTAATATGGTGGGTTTGCGCTAGTTTTAATGTTCTGAGTTAGCTTCTAATATGTTGGGTTTGCGCTAGTTTTAATGTTCTGAGTTAGCTTCTAATATGGTGGGTTTGCACTAGTTTTAATGTTCTGAGTTAGCTTCTAATATGGTGGGTTTGCGCTAATTTTAATGTTCTGAGTTAGCTTCTAATATGGTGGGTTTGCGCTAGTTTTAATGTTCTGAGTTAGCTTCTAATATGGTGGGTTTGCGCTACTTTTAATGTTCTGAGTTAGCTTCTAATATGGTGGGTTTGCACTAATTTTAATGTTCTGAGTTAGCTTCTAATATGGTGGGTTTGCACTAGTTTTAATGTTCTGAGTTAGCTTCTAACATGGTGGGTTTGCGCTAGTTTTAATGTTCTGAGTTAGCTTCTAATATGGTGGGTTTGCGCTAGTTTTAATGTTCTGAGTTAGCTTCTAACATGGTGGGTTTGCGCTAGTTTTAATGTTCTGAGTTAGCTTCTAATATGGTGGGTTTGCGCTAGTTTTAATGTTCTGAGTTAGCTTCTAATATGGTGGGTTTGCACTAGTTTTAATGTTCTGAGTTAGCTTCTAA
The DNA here is from genome assembly GCA_023634145.1 of Thymallus thymallus. Lineage (NCBI taxonomy): Eukaryota > Metazoa > Chordata > Actinopteri > Salmoniformes > Salmonidae > Thymallus > Thymallus thymallus. Next base: position 67,099 of record JAKYLM010000079.1, read on the forward strand.
TATGGTGGGTTTGCGCTAGTTTTAATGTTCTGAGTTAGCTTCTAACATGGTGGGTTTGCACTAGTTTTAATGTTCTGAGTTAGCTTCTAACATGGTGGGTTTGCACTAGTTTTAATGTTCTGAGTTAGCTTCTAACATGGTGGGTTTGCGCTAGTTTTAATGTTCTGAGTTAGCTTCTAATATGGTGGGTTTGCACTAGTTTTAATGTTCTGAGTTAGCTTCTAACATGGTGGGTTTGCGCTAGTTTTAATGTTCTGAGTTAGCTTCTAATATGGTGGGTTTGCACTAGTTTTAATGTTCTGAGTTAGCTTCTAATATGGTGGGTTTGCACTAGTTTTAATGTTCTGTTATGTTGTGTTTTCATGTTTTTATTTGTTCAGGAAGGTCTGCTAGCTTACAAGCTAAATCAGGTTAGGGTTAAACAAAAGACAGCAGAGGTTCCCAACCTAGGGTCACGAGTCACGACCCCATGTGGTTTCCCTTTCCCTGATATGAAAATGAGATTGAGGGAGAATTTCCAAAATCCTGGAAAAAATGTTATGTTTTCCCAAAAATATATATATTATAATGTCGTCTTTGTATCTCAAAATCATTGTAATGTGGTTAACCTTAAAAATCCATATGAAAATGATTTAAATACAAAATGTATTCAACCAGAGAGCCGTTAGATCATGGGACTAAGGGTTTGTAGCTGTGTGTGTGTGTAATTCAACCCGAGAGAGCCCTTAGATCATGGGACTAAGGGTTTGTAGCCGTGTGTGTGTGTGTGTGTGTGTGTAATTCAACCAGAGAGCCCTTAGATTATGGGAAAAGTCTGCACTTGACCGTTGCACTTGAATCATTCCCACGGTGAATGGCTAGGCCCGCTACTACAGCTGTTATATCATATCACGTGCAATATTGTAAGTACAGTAAATACGTGCAGTTGTCTGTAATTAAACCCTGCGCACTAAGGACTGTATTTTAAGGGAATTACTATTATTACCCCAAATGATATCATACACACATTTAGCTATTAAAGTATCTCTTCCTGTCATTTACCTGTACAGTTTGTGTAAACATGCTAATATTCACTTATCTGTAAATATAACTGTATACCTAACTGTACAACTAATTTAACCATGCAAAATATTCACTTACCTGTTCATTTAGCCAGTCTGTCTATTAAGTAAACTATTATTACCCTCGCTCATATCATATGCATTTTTAGCTATTGAAGTATTTCTCTGCCATCGACCTGTATAGTATAGTTAACCATCCAACATCCACCAATGTATAGTGTACATATTCAGCCAACCACCCATACTATGCTGTCTTTTTTATAGCTTTTATTTTATAATTTTTTTGCACTCCAGATATCTTGTATTTCTATACTTTTTCATACTGCCGCTTTATGTATCATGTACCGTGTATCTGTCTTTTGTGTACTTTCGTTGTGGCATTTTGCACCTGCCCTGTGTTTTTGTTGTAGCTGCTTGACAATGAAATTTCCCCCCCGGGGGATCAATAAAGTATCTATCTATCTATCTATCTATCTATCTATCTATCTATCTATCTATCTATCTATCTATCTATCTATCTATCTATCTATCTATCTATCTATCTATCTATCTATCTATCTATCTATCTATCTATCTATCTATCTATCTATCTATCTATCTATCTATCTATCTATCTATCTATCTATCTATCTATCTATCTATCTATCTATCTATCTATCTATCTATCTATCTATCTATCTATCTATCTAACCACACAGAGACTTTGATATTACCCGCTGCAAGTGAAATGGTGAAAACAATGTGTGGGGAGGCAGAGGAACAGAGACTCACATCAATACCTTTGTCAGATAACACTGTTAAACAAAGAATTTATGGGTTAAGAGATAAATAGATGGTTCAAATGAAAACCGACTGCATTCAAAAATACTCTCAGTCGGTATTCGACAGAACGTTCTTGTCGTATGCTTGTCAATTAAAAACTACATTTAAGAAAAGTTAAACGTTAAAAGATTGGTTAAAACACTCTTAAGCCTAAGTTCCATCACTATCAGGAAACCGGGCCCTGGTTTTGTTAAGCAGCATGGTTTCTTATGAAGTGTGACTGGCGTGTCTCCTCTCTAAAGCCCAGGGTGCGGTTTCGCCGTAGGAATTTTGAATTATGAGTGTATTAATTATACATCTTTCCTACAACGGCCCAAGATGTAACATGATATACTGATGGGATGGAAAGAAAGGGAGCACTGCCCTTGGATCATCTTTCTCCATTCAAATCTTACCTTCACATTAGAATTATTTCACAATACTGGCGACGGACCAGCTCCGATAGAGATATTACCACCTACGCCTGATGCGTCTTATTCCAATGCTCCTCTAATACAGGACTAGTACATCTATATCAGTCCTCTAATACAGGACTAGTAAAGGCCCAGTGTTACAGACGTCTATATCAGTCCTCTGATACAGGACTAGTAAAGGCCCAGTGTTACAGACGTCTATATCGGTCCTCTGATACAGGACTAGTATATCAAGTATAACTGACTTTACCCAGGTGTTGTCTGGCAAAAGACAGTTGTCTTGATATAATGTTTTCAGAGCAGAGGCTACTTCCTTCCTGACCTCCCATGTAGACCAAGTTTGTGCAGTCTCTTTCTGACAGTGTACCCATGCACTTCAACGTTGATTGTGGCAAGAGAGGTGCATGCTTCTTAATGGGTGCGTGCTTATTAGTAACTGGAATAAGCAGTTTCATAAATGTGTCAAGTGTAGCGTCTGGTTACTCCCCATTACAAACCACAGACCAACACATATTATTTACATCAACAACATATGAACCACTACTAAATGTATTGTATGACCTCTTATACACTATATTAGACCCAGCCTTTAGAACTGTGGTTTTCCTTAATATGGCTACAATATTTTGATCACAACATCCTATGGATCTGGATACTGCTTTAAAGCTGATTTGGGAAATTGTTGAGGAATTGTTGATAATGTGTATTGTTATTATATTTTAAATGAGAAAGGAGTGGTCAGGGGTTAGGGTGTACTCTCACAGCCCTCAGGACGTTAGGGTCAGGTGTTAGGGTTAGGGGTTAGAGGTCAAGGGTTAGAGTTAGGGTGTACTCACAGTGACTCCTCAAAGACCTTGACCTTCTCACAGCCCTCCGGTGGCTCCCTCTTGAACATGTAGCTGTTGTTGGGCTTCGGAGACGCTGCATACTTCGGGAGAGGAGAGCAGTGACCCAGTTCTGAGGACAGACAGACAGACAGGGAGCAGGTCAGTCACAGCATTCAGGGACAGAAGGGGACAAAGCTCTGGATAAGTGTGTACCTTTCTCTGTGGGGTAGGGGCTGCCTCCAATATCGTTGAGGATGGTGAGGTAGGAGGGAGAGATGGAGTCGGGCCGGCTGCTGCTGTTGCTATGCTTACCGCCACCGAGGCCCCCCCCTGAGGGGGTCTGTGTGTCGATGCTGCGGGTGGAGCTGCTGCGCTGGGAGGGGAGGGGTGGGGGGGCGGTGCCCATCTGGGACATCTTGGAGCTGAAGCCAAAGCACATATAAATAATAACACTTTGTGTGTGTGTGTGTGTGTGTGTTAACAAGAAGAAGAACTCACAATAATAACCTCATCTCGTAGTGTTGTGTCACGGATGATGATGCGTTCAATCTCCTGGTTGAGACCCTCCACACTGTTCCTGAAGCGCGGCGCCGTCGACTTGGAGATGGGAATCAGGATGGTCTTATTGGACATCTGGGCCTTACATACAGACACGGTAAAGGTTAGTGGTAGAGTTAGGGTTAACTCTTAGAGATGGGGGTTAGGGTTAACCCAGAGAGATGGGGGTTAGGGTTAACTCTTAGAGATGGGGGTTAGGGTTAACTCTTAGAGATGGGGGTTAGGGTTAACCCAGAGAGATGGGGGTTAGGGTTAACCCAGAGAGATGGGGGTTAGGGTTAACCCAGAGAGATGGGGGTTAGGGTTAACTCTTAGAGATGGGGGTTAGGGTTAACCCTTAGAGATGGGGGTTAGGGTTAACCCTTAGAGATGGGGGTTAGGGTTAACTCTTAGAGATGGGGGTTAGGATTAACTCTTAGAGATGGGGGTTAGGGTTAACTCTTAGAGATGGGGGTTAGGGTTAACCCTTAGAGATGGGGGTTAGGGTTAACTCTTAGAGATGGGGGTTAAGGTTAACCCTTAGAGATGGGGGTTAGGGTTAACTCTTAGAGATGGGGGTTAGGGTTAACTCTTAGAGATGGGGTTAGGGTTAACCCTTAGAGATGGGGGATAGGGTTAACTCTTAGAGATGGGGGATAGGGTTAACCCTTAGAGATGGGGGTTAGGGTTAACTAAAAGATGGGGGTTAGGGTTAACCCTTAGAGATGGGGATCAGGATGATCTTATTGGTCATCTGGGCCTGGAGACACAGAGAGAGAAACCCTGTCTACCATACTGCTACACCTTCATAATACACAGAGAAACCCTGTCTACCATACTGCTACACCTTCATAATACACAGAGAAACCCTGTCTACCATACTGCTACACCTTCATAATACACAGAGAAACCCTGTCTACCATACTGCTACACCTTCATAATACACAGAGAAACCCTGTCTACCATACTGCTAAACCTTCATAATACACAGAGAAACCCTGTCTACCATACTGCTACACCTTCATAATACACAGAGAAACCCTGTCTACCATACTGCTACACCTTCATAATACACAGAGAAACCCTGTCTACCATACTGCTAAACCTTCATAATACACAGAGAAACCCTGTCTACCATACTGCTACACCTTCATAATACACAGAGAAACCCTGTCTACCATACTGCTAAACCTTCATAATACACAGAGAAACCTGTCTACCATACTGCTACACCTTCATAATACACAGAGAAACCCTGTCTACCATACTGCTAAACCTTCATAATACACAGAGAAACCCTGTCTACCATACTGCTACACCTTCATAATACACAGAGAAACCCTGTCTACCATACTGCTACACCTTCATAATACACAGAGAAACCCTGTCTACCATACTGCTAAACCTTCATAATACACAGAGAAACCTGTCTACCATACTGCTACACCTTCATAATACACAGAGAAACCCTGTCTACCATACTGCTAAACCTTCATAATACACAGAGAAACCCTGTCTACCATACTGCTACACCTTCATAATACACAGAGAAACCCTGTCTACCATACTGCTACACCTTCATAATACACAGAGAAACCCTGTCTACCATACTGCTAAACCTTCATAATACACAGAGAAACCTGTCTACCATACTGCTACACCTTCATAATACACAGAGAAACCCTGTCTACCATACTACTACACCTTCATAATACACAGAGAAACCCTGTCTACCATACTGCTACACCTTCATAATACACAGAGAAACCCTGTCTACCATACTGCTAAACCTTCATAATACACAGAGAAACCTGTCTACCATACTGCTACACCTTCATAATACACAGAGAAACCCTGTCTACCATACTGCTAAACCTTCATAATACACAGAGAAACCCTGTCTACCATACTGCTACACCTTCATAATACACAGAGAAACCCTGTCTACCATACTGCTACACCTTCATAATACACAGAGAAACCCTGTCTACCATACTGCTAAACCTTCATAATACACAGAGAAACCTGTCTACCATACTGCTACACCTTCATAATACACAGAGAAACCCTGTCTACCATACTGCTACACCTTCATAATACACAGAGAAACCATGTCTACCATACTGCTACACCTTCATAATACACAGAGAAACCCTGTCTACCATACTGCTACACCTTCATAATACACAGAGAAATCCTGTCTACCATACTGCTACACCTTCATAATACACAGAGAAACCTGTCTACCATACTGCTACACCTTCATAATACACAGAGAAACCATGTCTACCATACTGCTACACCTTCATAATACACAGAGAAACCCTGTCTACCATACTGCTACACCTTCATAATACACAGAGAAACCCTGTCTACCATACTGCTACACCTTCATAATACACAGAGAAACCCTGTCTACCATACTGCTAAACCTTCATAATACACAGAGAAACCTGTCTACCATACTGCTACACCTTCATAATACACAGAGAAACCCTGTCTACCATACTGCTACACCTTCATAATACACAGAGAACTAAAGGTTAGTGTTAGTGTACCCTCTGTAACTAAAGGTTAGTGTACCCTCTGTAACTAAAGGTTAGTGTACCCTCTGTAACTAAAGGTTAGTGTACCCTCTGTAACTAAAGGTTAGTGTACCCTCTGTAACTAAAGATTAGTGTTAGTGTACCCTCTGTAACTAAAGGTTAGTGTACCCTCTGTAACTAAAGGTTAGTGTTAGTGTACCCTCTGTAACTAAAGGTTAGTGTACCCTCTGTAACTAAAGGTTAGTGTTAGTGTACCCTCTGTAACTAAAGGTTAGTGTACCCTCTGTAACTAAAGGTTAGTGTTAGTGTACCCTCTGTAACTAAAGGTTAGTGTACCCTCTGTAACTAAAGGTTAGTGTTAGTGTACCCTCTGTAACTAAAGGTTAGTGTACCCTCTGTAACTAAAGGTTAGTGTACCCTCTGTAACTAAAGGTTACTGTTAGTGTACCCTCTGTAACTAAAGGTTAGTGTACCCTCTGTAACTAAAGGTTAGTGTTAGTGTACCCTCTGTAACTAAAGGTTAGTGTTAGTGTACCCTCTGTAACTAAAGGTTAGTGTTAGTGTACCCTCTGTAACTAAATGTTAGTGTTAGTGTACCCTCTGTAACTAAAGGTTAGTGTACCCTCTGTAACTAAAGGTTAGTGTTAGTGTACCCTCTGTAACTAAAGGTTAGTGTACCCTCTGTAACTAAAGGTTAGTGTTAGTGTACCCTCTGTAACTAAATGTTAGTGTTAGTGTACCCTCTGTAACTAAAGGTTAGTGTACCCTCTGTAACTAAAGGTTAGTGTACCCTCTGTAACTAAAGGTTAGTGTTAGTGTACCCTCTGTAACTAAAGGTTAGTGTACCCTCTGTAACTAAAGGTTAGTGTTAGTGTACCCTCTGTAACTAAAGGTTAGTGTACCCTCTGTAACTAAAGGTTAGTGTTAGTGTACCCTCTGTAACTAAAGGTTAGTGTTAGTGTACCCTCTGTAACTAAAGGTTAGTGTTAGTGTACCCTCTGTAACTAAAGGTTAGTGTACCCTCTGTAACTAAAGGTTAGTGTTAGTGTACCCTCTGTAACTAAAGGTTAGTGTACCCTCTGTAACTAAAGGTTAGTGTTAGTGTACCCTCTGTAACTAAATGTTAGTGTTAGTGTACCCTCTGTAACTAAAGGTTAGTGTACCCTCTGTAACTAAAGGTTAGTGTACCCTCTGTAACTAAAGGTTAGTGTTAGTGTACCCTCTGTAACTAAAGGTTAGTGTACCCTCTGTAACTAAAGGTTAGTGTTAGTGTACCCTCTGTAACTAAAGGTTAGTGTACCCTCTGTAACTAAAGGTTAGTGTTAGTGTACCCTCTGTAACTAAAGGTTAGTGTTAGTGTACCCTCTGTAACTAAAGGTTAGTGTTAGTGTACCCTCTGTAACTAAAGGTTAGTGTACCCTCTGTAACTAAAGGTTAGTGTTAGTGTACCCTCTGTAACTAAAGGTTAGTGTACCCTCTGTAACTAAAGGTTAGTGTTAGTGTACCCTCTGTAACTAAAGGTTAGTGTACCCTCTGTAACTAAAGGTTAGTGTTAGTGTACCCTCTGTAACTAAAGGTTAGTGTTAGTGTACCCTCTGTAACTAAAGGTTAGTGTACCCTCTGTAACTAAAGGTTAGTGTTAGTGTACCCTCTGTAACTAAAGGTTAGTGTTAGTGTACCCTCTGTAACTAAAGGTTAGTGTTAGTGTACCCTCTGTAACTAAAGGTTAGTGTACCCTCTGTAACTAAAGGTTAGTGTTAGTGTACCCTCTGTAACTAAAGGTTAGTGTTAGTGTACCCTCTGTAACTAAAGGTTAGTGTTAGTGTACCCTCTGTAACTAAAGGTTAGTGTTAGTGTACCCTCTGTAACTAAAGGTTAGTGTTAGTGTACCCTCTGTAACTAAAGGTTAGTGTTAGTGTACCCTCTGTAACTAAAGGTTAGTGTTAGTGTACCCTCTGTAACTAAAGGTTAGTGTTAGTGTACCCTCTGTAACTAAAGGTTAGTGTTAGTGTACCCTCTGTAACTAAAGGTTAGTGTACCCTCTGTAACTAAAGGTTAGTGTACCCTCTGTAACTAAAGGTTAGTGTACCCTCTGTAACTAAAGGTTAGTGTACCCTCTGTAACTAAAGGTTAGTGTTAGTGTACCCTCTGTAACTAAAGGTTAGTGTACCCTCTGTAACTAAAGGTTAGTGTACCCTCTGTAACTAAAGGTTAGTGTTAGTGTACCCTCTGTAACTAAAGGTTAGTGTACCCTCTGTAACTAAAGGTTAGTGTACCCTCTGTAACTAAAGGTTAGTGTTAGTGTACCCTCTGTAACTAAAGGTTAGTGTACCCTCTGTAACTAAAGGTTAGTGTACCCTCTGTAACTAAAGGTTAGTGTACCCTCTGTAACTAAAGGTTAGTGTTAGTGTACCCTCTGTAACTAAAGGTTAGTGTACCCTCTGTAACTAAAGGTTAGTGTTAGTGTACCCTCTGTAACTAAAGGTTAGTGTACCCTCTGTAACTAAAGGTTAGTGTACCCTCTGTAACTAAAGGTTAGTGTACCCTCTGTAACTAAAGGTTAGTGTACCCTCTGTAACTAAAGGTTAGTGTTAGTGTACCCTCTGTAACTAAAGGTTAGTGTACCCTCTGTAACTAAAGGTTAGTGTACCCTCTGTAACTAAAGGTTAGTGTTAGTGTACCCTCTGTAACTAAAGGTTAGTGTACCCTCTGTAACTAAAGGTTAGTGTTAGTGTACCCTCTGTAACTAAAGGTTAGTGTTAGTGTACCCTCTGTAACTAAAGGTTAGTGTACCCTCTGTAACTAAAGGTTAGTGTTAGTGTACCCTCTGTAACTAAAGGTTAGTGTACCCTCTGTAACTAAAGGTTAGTGTTAGTGTACCCTCTGTAACTAAAGGTTAGTGTACCCTCTGTAACTAAAGGTTAGTGTTAGTGTACCCTCTGTAACTAAAGGTTAGTGTACCCTCTGTAACTAAAGGTTAGTGTACCCTCTGTAACTAAAGGTTAGTGTTAGTGTACCCTCTGTAACTAAAGGTTAGTGTTAGTGTACCCTCTGTAACTAAAGGTTAGTGTACCCTCTGTAACTAAAGGTTAGTGTACCCTCTGTAACTAAAGGTTAGTGTTAGTGTACCCTCTGTAACTAAAGGTTAGTGTACCCTCTGTAACTAAAGGTTAGTGTACCCTCTGTAACTAAAGGTTAGTGTTAGTGTACCCTCTGTAACTAAAGGTTAGTGTTAGTGTACCCTCTGTAACTAAAGGTTAGTGTTAGTGTACCCTCTGTAACTAAAGGTTAGTGTACCCTCTGTAACTAAAGGTTAGTGTTAGTGTACCCTCTGTAACTAAAGGTTAGTGTACCCTCTGTAACTAAAGGTTAGTGTTAGTGTACCCTCTGTAACTAAAGGTTAGTGTACCCTCTGTAACTAAAGGTTAGTGTTAGTGTACCCTCTGTAACTAAAGGTTAGTGTTAGTGTACCCTCTGTAACTAAAGGTTAGTGTACCCTCTGTAACTAAAGGTTAGTGTTAGTGTACCCTCTGTAACTAAAGGTTAGTGTTAGTGTACCCTCTGTAACTAAAGGTTAGTGTTAGTGTACCCTCTGTAACTAAAGGTTAGTGTACCCTCTGTAACTAAAGGTTAGTGTTAGTGTACCCTCTGTAACTAAAGGTTAGTGTTAGTGTACCCTCTGTAACTAAAGGTTAGTGTTAGTGTACCCTCTGTAACTAAAGGTTAGTGTTAGTGTACCCTCTGTAACTAAAGGTTAGTGTTAGTGTACCCTCTGTAACTAAAGGTTAGTGTTAGTGTACCCTCTGTAACTAAAGGTTAGTGTACCCTCTGTAACTAAAGGTTAGTGTACCCTCTGTAACTAATGGTTAGTGTACCCTCTGTAACTAAAGGTTAGTGTACCCTCTGTAACTAAAGGTTAGTGTTAGTGTACCCTCTGTAACTAAAGGTTAGTGTACCCTCTGTAACTAAAGGTTAGTGTACCCTCTGTAACTAAAGGTTAGTGTTAGTGTACCCTCTGTAACTAAAGGTTAGTGTACCCTCTGTAACTAAAGGTTAGTGTACCCTCTGTAACTAAAGGTTAGTGTACCCTCTGTAACTAAAGGTTAGTGTTAGTGTACCCTCTGTAACTAAAGGTTAGTGTACCCTCTGTAACTAAAGGTTAGTGTTAGTGTACCCTCTGTAACTAAAGGTTAGTGTACCCTCTGTAACTAAAGGTTAGTGTTAGTGTACCCTCTGTAACTAAAGGTTAGTGTACCCTCTGTAACTAAAGGTTAGTGTACCCTCTGTAACTAAAGGTTAGTGTTAGTGTACCCTCTGTAACTAAAGGTTAGTGTACCCTCTGTAACTAAAGGTTAGTGTTAGTGTACCCTCTGTAACTAAAGGTTAGTGTACCCTCTGTAACTAAAGGTTAGTGTACCCTCTGTAACTAAAGGTTAGTGTTAGTGTACCCTCTGTAACTAAAGGTTAGTGTACCCTCTGTAACTAAAGGTTAGTGTTAGTGTACCCTCTGTAACTAAAGGTTAGTGTTAGTGTACCCTCTGTAACTAAAGGTTAGTGTACCCTCTGTAACTAAAGGTTAGTGTTAGTGTACCCTCTGTAACTAAAGGTTAGTGTACCCTCTGTAACTAAAGGTTAGTGTTAGTGTACCCTCTGTAACTAAAGGTTAGTGTACCCTCTGTAACTAAAGGTTAGTGTTAGTGTACCCTCTGTAACTAAAGGTTAGTGTACCCTCTGTAACTAAAGGTTAGTGTACCCTCTGTAACTAAAGGTTAGTGTTAGTGTACCCTCTGTAACTAAAGGTTAGTGTTAGTGTACCCTCTGTAACTAAAGGTTAGTGTACCCTCTGTAACTAAAGGTTAGTGTACCCTCTGTAACTAAAGGTTAGTGTTAGTGTACCCTCTGTAACTAAAGGTTAGTGTACCCTCTGTAACTAAAGGTTAGTGTACCCTCTGTAACTAAAGGTTAGTGTTAGTGTACCCTCTGTAACTAAAGGTTAGTGTTAGTGTACCCTCTGTAACTAAAGGTTAGTGTACCCTCTGTAACTAAAGGTTAGTGTACCCTCTGTAACTAAAGGTTAGTGTTAGTGTACCCTCTGTAACTAAAGGTTAGTGTACCCTCTGTAACTAAAGGTTAGTGTACCCTCTGTAACTAAAGGTTAGTGTTAGTGTACCCTCTGTAACTAAAGGTTAGTGTACCCTCTGTAACTAAAGGTTAGTGTACCCTCTGTAACTAAAGGTTAGTGTACCCTCTGTAACTAAAGGTTAGTGTACCCTCTGTAACTAAAGGTTAGTGTTAGTGTACCCTCTGTAACTAAAGGTTAGTGTACCCTCTGTAACTAAAGGTTAGTGTACCCTCTGTAACTAAAGGTTAGTGTACCCTCTGTAACTAAAGGTTAGTGTACCCTCTGTAACTAAAGGTTAGTGTTAGTGTACCCTCTGTAACTAAAGGTTAGTGTACCCTCTGTAACTAAAGGTTAGTGTTAGTGTACCCTCTGTAACTAAAGGTTAGTGTACCCTCTGTAACTAAAGGTTAGTGTACCCTCTGTAACTAAAGGTTAGTGTACCCTCTGTAACTAAAGGTTAGTGTACCCTCTGTAACTAAAGGTTAGTGTTAGTGTACCCTCTGTAACTAAAGGTTAGTGTACCCTCTGTAACTAAAGGTTAGTGTACCCTCTGTAACTAAAGGTTAGTGTTAGTGTACCCTCTGTAACTAAAGGTTAGTGTACCCTCTGTAACTAAAGGTTAGTGTTAGTGTACCCTCTGTAACTAAAGGTTAGTGTACCCTCTGTAACTAAAGGTTAGTGTTAGTGTACCCTCTGTAACTAAAGGTTAGTGTACCCTCTGTAACTAAAGGTTAGTGTTAGTGTACCCTCTGTAACTAAAGGTTAGTGTACCCTCTGTAACTAAAGGTTAGTGTACCCTCTGTAACTAAAGGTTAGTGTACCCTCTGTAACTAAAGGTTAGTGTTAGTGTACCCTCTGTAACTAAAGGTTAGTGTACCCTCTGTAACTAAAGGTTAGTGTTAGTGTACCCTCTGTAACTAAAGGTTAGTGTTAGTGTACCCTCTGTAACTAAAGGTTAGTGTACCCTCTGTAACTAAAGGTTAGTGTACCCTCTGTAACTAAAGGTTAGTGTTAGTGTACCCTCTGTAACTAAAGGTTAGTGTACCCTCTGTAACTAAAGGTTAGTGTACCCTCTGTAACTAAAGGTTAGTGTTAGTGTACCCTCTGTAACTAAAGGTTAGTGTACCCTCTGTAACTAAAGGTTAGTGTTAGTGTACCCTCTGTAACTAAAGGTTAGTGTTAGTGTACCCTCTGTAACTAAAGGTTAGTGTTAGTGTACCCTCTGTAACTAAAGGTTAGTGTTAGTGTACCCTCTGTAACTAAAGGTTAGTGTTAGTGTACCCTCTGTAACTAAAGGTTAGTGTACCCTCTGTAACTAAAGGTTAGTGTTAGTGTACCCTCTGTAACTAAAGGTTAGTGTTAGTGTACCCTCTGTAACTAAAGGTTAGTGTACCCTCTGTAACTAAAGGTTAGTGTTAGTGTACCCTCTGTAACTAAAGGTTAGTGTACCCTCTGTAACTAAAGGTTAGTGTTAGTGTACCCTCTGTAACTAAAGGTTAGTGTACCCTCTGTAACTAAAGGTTAGTGTACCCTCTGTAACTAAAGGTTAGTGTTAGTGTACCCTCTGTAACTAAAGGTTAGTGTACCCTCTGTAACTAAAGGTTAGTGTTAGTGTACCCTCTGTAACTAAAGGTTAGTGTTAGTGTACCCTCTGTAACTAAAGGTTAGTGTACCCTCTGTAACTAAAGGTTAGTGTTAGTGTACCCTCTGTAACTAAAGGTTAGTGTTAGTGTACCCTCTGTAACTAAAGGTTAGTGTACCCTCTGTAACTAAAGGTTAGTGTACCCTCTGTAACTAAAGGTTAGTGTTAGTGTACCCTCTGTAACTAAAGGTTAGTGTTAGTGTACCCTCTGTAACTAAAGGTTAGTGTACCCTCTGTAACTAAAGGTTAGTGTACCCTCTGTAACTAAAGGTTAGTGTACCCTCTGTAACTAAAGGTTAGTGTACCCTCTGTAACTAAAGGTTAGTGTACCCTCTGTAACTAAAGGTTAGTGTACCCTCTGTAACTAAAGGTTAGTGTACCCTCTGTAACTAAAGGTTAGTGTACCCTCTGTAACTAAAGGTTAGTGTACCCTCTGTAACTAAAGGTTAGTGTACCCTCTGTAACTAAAGGTTAGTGTTAGTGTACCCTCTGTAACTAAAGGTTAGTGTACCCTCTGTAACTAAAGGTTAGTGTTAGTGTACCCTCTGTAACTAAAGGTTAGTGTACCCTCTGTAACTAAAGGTTAGTGTACCCTCTGTAACTAAAGGTTAGTGTACCCTCTGTAACTAAAGGTTAGTGTACCCTCTGTAACTAAAGGTTAGTGTACCCTCTGTAACTAAAGGTTAGTGTACCCTCTGTAACTAAAGGTTAGTGTACCCTCTGTAACTAAAGGTTAGTGTTAGTGTACCCTCTGTAACTAAAGGTTAGTGTACCCTCTGTAACTAAAGGTTAGTGTTAGTGTACCCTCTGTAACTAAAGGTTAGTGTACCCTCTGTAACTAAAGGTTAGTGTACCCTCTGTAACTAAAGGTTAGTGTACCCTCTGTAACTAAATGTTAGTGTTAGTGTACCCTCTGTAACTAAAGGTTAGTGTACCCTCTGTAACTAAAGGTTAGTGTACCCTCTGTAACTAAAGGTTAGTGTACCCTCTGTAACTAAAGGTTAGTGTACCCTCTGTAACTAAAGGTTAGTGTACCCTCTGTAACTAAAGGTTAGTGTACCCTCTGTAACTAAAGGTTAGTGTACCCTCTGTAACTAAAGGTTAGTGTACCCTCTGTAACTAAAGGTTAGTGTACCCTCTGTAACTAAAGGTTAGTGTACCCTCTGTAACTAAAGGTTAGTGTTAGTGTACCCTCTGTAACTAAAGGTTAGTGTACCCTCTGTAACTAAAGGTTAGTGTTAGTGTACCCTCTGTAACTAAAGGTTAGTGTACCCTCTGTAACTAAAGGTTAGTGTACCCTCTGTAACTAAAGGTTAGTGTACCCTCTGTAACTAAAGGTTAGTGTACCCTCTGTAACTAAAGGTTAGTGTTAGTGTACCCTCTGTAACTAAAGGTTAGTGTACCCTCTGTAACTAAAGGTTAGTGTACCCTCTGTAACTAAAGGTTAGTGTTAGTGTACCCTCTGTAACTAAAGGTTAGTGTACCCTCTGTAACTAAAGGTTAGTGTACCCTCTGTAACTAAAGGTTAGTGTTAGTGTACCCTCTGTAACTAAAGGTTAGTGTTAGTGTACCCTCTGTAACTAAAGGTTAGTGTACCCTCTGTAACTAAAGGTTAGTGTACCCTCTGTAACTAAAGGTTAGTGTACGCTCTGTAACTAAAGGTTAGTGTTAGTGTACCCTCTGTAACTAAAGGTTAGTGTTAGTGTACCCTCTGTAACTAAAGGTTAGTGTTAGTGTACCCTCTGTAACTAAAGGTTAGTGTTCGGTGTACCCTCTGTAACTAAAGGTTAGTGTTCGGTGTACCTGTGACTGGATGATGGCAGCATGACTACCGTTGAAGGGGGACTTGCGGTCCTTGTCCCTGCGGTGACGGTTGCTGCGTTTACTGCGCTGGAGTTGCTGTCGCAACTTAGCAATCTGGAGGAGAGAAGAGCTACTGGGTTAAGGTTAGGTGGTATATTGATAAATGTTATCTAAGCATGTGGAGTGTCACTATGTTGTTATTATGTTGTTATTAGGGTGAGTGTCACTATGTTGTTATTATGTTGTTATTATGGGGAGTGTCACTATGTTGTTTTATGTTGTTATTATGTGGAGTGTCACTATGTTGTCACAATGTTGTTATTATGGGGAGTGTCACTATGTTGTTATTATGGGGAGTGTCACTATGTTGTTATTATGGGTGAGTGTCACTATGTTGTTATTATGTTGTTATTATGGGGAGTGTCACTATGTTGTCACAATGTTGTTATTATGGGGAGTGTCACTATGTTGTTATTATGGGGAGTGCCACTATGTTGTCACAATGTTGTTATTATGGGGAGTGTCACTATGTTGTTATTATGTTGTTATTATGGGGAGTGTCACTATGTTGTTATTATGGGGAGTGTCACTGTGTTGTTATTATGGGGAGTGTCACTATGTTGTCATTATGTTGTTATTATGGGGAGTGTCACTATGTTGTTATTATGGGGAGTGTCATTATGTTGTTATTATGTTGTTATTATGGGGAGTGTCACTATGTTGTCATCATGTTGTTATTATGTGGAGTGTCACTATGTTGTTATTATGGGGAGTGTCACTATGTTGTTATTATGTTGTTATTATGTGGAGTGTCACTATGTTGTCACTATGTTGTTATTATGGGGAGTGTCACTATGTTGTTATTATGTTGTTATTATGTGGAGTGTCACTATGTTGTCACTATGTTGTTATTATGGGGAGTGTCACTATGTTGTTATTATGTTGTCATTATGTTTTTATTATGGGGAGTGTCACTATGTGGAGTGTCACTATGTTGTTATTATGGTGAGTGCCACTATGTTGTTATTATGTTGTTATTATGGGGAGTGTCACTATGTTGTCATTATGTTGTTATTATGGGGAGTGTCACTATGTGGTCATTATGTTGTTATTATGGGGAGTGTCACTATGTTGTCATTATGTTGTTATTATGGGGAGTGTCACTATGTTGTCACAATGTTCTTATAATGGGGAGTGTCACTGTGTTGTTATTATGTTGTTATTATGTGGAGTGTCACTATGTTGTCACAATGTTGTTATTATGGGGAGTGTCACTATGTTGTTATTATGGGGAGTGTCACTATGTTGTCATTAAGTTTTTATTATGGGGAGTGTCACTATGTTGTCATTAAGTTTTTATTATGGGGAGTGTCACTGTGTTGTTATTATGTGTAGTGTCATTATGTTGTCATTATGTTGTTATTATGTGGAGTATCACTGTGTTGTCACTATATTGTCATTATCTAAGGGCAGAGACTGAACAGTGTGACAGACCTCTTTGAGCTGGTCGGTGCTCCCGCAGGAGGCCGATCTCTTGTTGCTCCCCCGCCTCCTCTCATCCGCCCAGGCCCTGGGGGTCTGACACCACAGAGAGAGACAGGTGAGACGCACACACACACACACACACACACCTGAGTGGCCTTGTCCCTCATGCAGGGAGCGTGTTGTGCGTGGCTTCCGTCCTGAGGCTGGGGAACAATCAGGTAAGAGCCAGGGAGTGGGAGGAGCTTAACCGACAGGCTGCTACACACAGCTCTCTGCAGAAAGACAGGAAGAGAAGAGGGGACAAAACAGAAAACCCATCCATATAAACCATCCATATACCAGTCTCCTCTAACCCTGGCTCCCCTAACCCTGTCTCCCCTACCTGTCTCCTCTACCCCCGTCTCCTCTACCCCCGTCTCCTCTACCCCCGGCTCCTCTAACCCCGGCTCCTCTAACCCCGGCTCCTCTAACCCCGTCTCCTCTACCCCCGTCTCCTCTACCCGTCTCCTCTACCCCCGTCTCCTCTACCCGTCTCCTCTACCCCCGTCTCCTCTACCCGTCTCCTCTACCTGTCTCCTCTACCCGTCTCCTCTACCCCTGTCTCCTCTACCTCTGTCTCCTCTAACCCTGGCTCCTCTAACCCTGTCTCCTCTAACCCTGGCTCCTCTACCCCTGTCTCCTCTACAACTGACAGGATACTAATACTCATTCCTGAGTGAATGATTACGTAAGTTCAGTCCAAGAATTACTTACAATATTGCACGTGATATGATATAACAACTGTATATGAATATGTATATACAGACCTGAATGATGAATAAGTCCTGAGTGAATGAGTGATTACAGACCAGAGTTACTCACGGATGGATGCAAAATTGTTAAACTAGGTCCTAACACCCCAACAGTTCCAGATCTATGTTGCCGACGGCAAGGCACCCCGGTGAGGCATTATATAGTCTAATAGCCGCCGACAGGAAGGAGGACCTTGTCATGCTGCTCAGATTAACCCTAATACTAGACAGAGAGAGAGAGAGAGAGTTAGAGAGAGAGTTAGAGAGAGAGAGAGATTTGGCAGCAGAGCCCTCCCCTCACAACCAAGCATCACTGTTGCTATGGGACACTTCTTACTGTATATCTGGATCCATACACAAGCCAGATGCCAACCCTGTGCTCTTGTTCTCTCTCTCTCGTTTTCCCTCTTCCCTTTCAATTCAATTCAAGGGGCTTTATTGGCATGGGAAACACATGTTAACATTGCCAAAGCAAAGTCTCTCTCCCTCTCTCTCTGCAGGACCACACAATTCACCCTTGGACAACGAACAACAATATGTTACAGTAGTCATCACTATTAAGAACACACAGCTGTGATCAAGAGAAGGTAAACGATACATGTATCATTAAAATGTCTGTTTGTCGCACCCCTGCCTATCAGCATACACTATTAGTCTAACGGCCGACCGTGCATTCATTAACGGTAGTATTATCCTTTAGATAATCAGATCCAGTGATTGGCTCACCTGTGAAGAGGCCTTGTGGTGGAGGGTACGTGTCCAGCAGCGAGGCGAGTGATGAGACCTGCAGCTACCTGGAGACGAGACTGGGGGACGAACCGGGAGAGGGCGACAGCCGAGCAGAGATGTCGGAGACGAGACGACAGACAAACAAGCCGTAATGAACAGATGGCTCGTGTATGCGCTTTGGGAGGTTGTTATGGGCGTTGCTGTAGCCTGCCGCCTGAAAAGCGCGTTGTTGATAATGAGGATGAGCAGTCCGTTTGTCTTGATGTTGCAAATATATCATCCGATGAAAATGTAAGATATTTTAGATAGTGAGGATCCACGTAGAATATCAGGGAATTAACAAATCACAGGGCTGGGGATGGAAGATGCTTTGCTTGCAGAGCGGAGAGAGACCGTGCGTGGCTTTGACGTAGCGAGTCACCAAGCTGCCCGTGCTGATGCTGCAGTTGCTATGGCGCGTGGTGCAGATGATCTCCACGAACCAAGGCGCGTGTGCGGGGCGCTGCATAGACCTAACGTCGTAAATAACAGTGCGGCGGTTTCCAAGCGGACTGGGGCTACATTTTAGTTGATCTGAAACCCACCGGTCTATATGGTTTTAAGTGACTGAACGTATTATTTTCAGTTACAGAACACAAACAGTTCCTGAAATCAAAGAGTTTGAGGCAGCTGTCAGCAACATCAATGATTTATTAATCATTGAGTAAATAAAGCCACATACAAACATGGTCTCTTTTTTGTTTTCTTGAGTAAGGCAGCTCCAACATGCAGTGCTTTCTGTGGTGGTGTTTCAGCCTAGCTCAATGCTTTCTGTGGTGGTGTTTCAGCCTAGCTCAATGCTTTCTGTGGTGGTGTTTCAGCCTAGCTCAGTGCTTTCTGTGGAGGTGTTTCAGCCTAGCTCAGTGCTTTCTGTGGTGGTGTTTCAGCCTGGCTCAGTGCTTTCTGTGGTGGTGTTTCAGCCTAGCTCAGTTCTTTCTGTGGTGGTGTTTCAGCCTAGCTCAGTGCTTTCTGTGGAGGTGTTTCAGCCTAGCTCAGTGCTTTCTGTGGTGGTGTTTCAGCCTAGCTCAGTGCTTTCTGTGGTGGTGTTTCAGCCTAGCTCAGTGCTTTCTGTGGAGGTGTTTCAGCCTAGCTCAGTGCTTTCTGTGGTGGTGTTTCAGCCTAGCTCAGTGCTTTCTGTGGTGGTGTTTCAGCCTAGCTCAGTTCTTTCTGTGGTGGTGTTTCAGCCTAGCTCAGTGCTTTCTGTGGAGGTGTTTCAGCCTAGCTCAGTGCTTTCTGTGGTGGTGGAGCAGCCAGCAGAGAATAGGAGCGTTGTGCCATGATTGGCTCAGTGTTCTGTCACTCATGTGGACACTAGTCACCGTCAAGTCTAAATCCTTGGTAAGGGTAGACATAGAAAATTCAAGGCCTTTGGGTCCGGCCATAGAATTACATTAGAAATGCCCTTCCAAGAAGGCTCAAGGTCATTGGTCACAGATAAAATGACGTCAAATCACGTTATGTGTACAGTAGCTTTGATTGGACTGATCATGTCAACATCTTACATTCAAAATAGCTATCAGTCAACATCATGAATCAAGTCGAAAATCTACTGAAAAATCCTTTTAAATCCTCGTCATATGAAGAGAAATAATGAAGAGAAACTATAGATAAAACATATCGGTGCTCATTGGACATAAACACAACAAGTTACAAATTCAACAATGAGTGGTTTGTAAAGAATCGTGACAGTAACTGCAAGCATTGCAACTGGGAAGTCGGGAATAAACGAGCTCAGACTGGGATAACAGGTTTTGAACGGTCATCAAACTCGGAATTGTAGATCCGGCCTCTTTCTCTTTCTTTGATGACAAAATCTGCCCATGAAGGACCGCCGCGCCTCTTTCCTGTTCAGGTGAGTCCAAAAATGTCTTATATGCTACTGCATACATGATGTAATTATGCCAGGGAGATATGTATACTGTAGCTAAGAACGTAATAGTAAGTGTATGTTGTGTAGTAAGCTGTTAGTAGCTCTTGTGCCTCACCCTAATAATTTTGCCTACTGTTCTGACTTGGTGGTGCACATGTAGCCTATAACCTGTTTTAGAGAAATGTAATCATTGAATATTGTAAGAGCTTTCATTGTCTGCTTATATGCCCCCTTTATTTATCCTATGGTTCTGACTTGGTGTTCAGGGAGAACACTGTAAGAACGGCCCATGTTCTGACTTGGTGTTCAGGGAGAACACTGTAAGAACGGCCCATGTTCTGACTTGGTGTACAGGGAGAACACTGTAAGAATGGCCGATGTTCTGACTTGGTGTTCAGGGAGAACACTAAGAACGGCCCATGTTCTGACTTGGTGTTCAGGGAGAACACTAAGAACGGCCCATGTTCTAACTTGGTGTACAGGGAGAACACTAAGAACGGCCCATGTTCTGACTTGGTGTTCAGGGAGAACACTGTAAGAACGGCCCATGTTCTGACTTGGTGTACAGGGAGAACACTAAGAACGGCCCATGTTCTGACTTGGTGTTCAGGGAGAACACTAAGAACGGCCCATGTTCTGACTTGGTGTACAGGGAGAACACTGTAAGAACGGCCCATGTTCTGACTTGGTGTTCAGGGAGAACACTGTAAGAACGGCCCATGTTCTGAATTCTGTCACTGTACATTTTATATTGACTACGTCCGTCGTCGCTCGCTCATTAATGTCTGAATCTAAATTACAGATTGCCTCTTATCCGCTTGTCGTCCCCTTATGCCATAGTTTTTACATCTCAATTGTCAGTAGAAACTACATTTGTTTAAGCAAGTCAGACATATCAGCTTTTTTTTATTTTTATGCAGGATGAATGAAGTGTTTTGCTGCCAGACAAGGCTCGGCTGATAGCCAGGTGTAGCAGTGGAAAGGTGTTGGGCCTGCTGTTGGGACTCTGCTGATAGCCAGGTGTAGCAGTGGTAAGGTGTTGGGCCTGCTGTTGGGACTCTGCTGATAGCCAGGTGTAGCAGTGGTAAGGTGTTGGGCCTGCTGTTGGGACTCTGCTGATAGCCAGGTGTAGCAGTGGTAAGGTGTTGGGCCTGCTGTTGGGACTCTGCTGATAGCCAGGTGTAGCAGTGGTAAGGTGTTGGGCCTGCTGTTGGGACTCTGCTGATAGCCAGGTGTAGCAGTGGTAAGGTGTTGGGCCTGCTGTTGGGACTCTGCTGATAGCCAGGTGTAGCAGTGGTAAGGTGTTGGGCCTGCTGTTGGGACTCTGCTGATAGCCAGGTGTAGCAGTGGTAAGGTGTTGGGCCTGCTGTTGGGACTCTGCTGATAGCCAGGTGTAGCAGTGGTAAGGTGTTGGGCCTGCTGTTGGGACTCTGCTGATAGCCAGGTGTAGCAGTGGTAAGGTGTTGGGCCTGCTGTTGGGACTCTGCTGATAGCCAGGTGTAGCAGTGGTAAGGTGTTGGGCCTGCTGTTGGGACTCTGCTGATAGCCAGGTGTAGCAGTGGTAAGGTGTTGGGCCTGCTGTTGGGACTCTGCTGATAGCCAGGTGTAGCAGTGGTAAGGTGTTGGGCCTGCTGTTGGGACTCTGCTGATAGCCAGGTGTAGCAGTGGTAAGGTGTTGGGACAGCTTTATGTAGGACCTAACAGTTAGTGGGCACCGTTTGTCATCGTTATAGTGTAATTCATGTATTGTTTGGTGTTGTGGCTTTGCTAGCATGCATCCCACTGACTGTATGTAATCCATGAGCCAGGGATTTTGGGGTGACGATGTCACCCCAAAATTTTTGGGGTGACGATGTCTAGTATAGTGATTTTTAGTGATTTTTTAAAAGGTCAATGTGCTTAGAGTTGGAAAATGTGTGATAGCAGTGCGGTAATGGTAGTATGTGTGTGATAAGGCTTTGTTTTATCCCGCCATCCCATTCATCTTTCCCATAGGGATTTTACCTTAGGACAGGAAAAAAGTGACAAATGGTTTTGAAAGGTCATGAAATTACCTTTCAAATTGTATATAATATAAGCACCTTTGAAAGCAACAGCTACAACGAGCCTATTGTTTAAAAATCACCCATATTGTGCAATTGACATTAGAATGTTGGAAGGTTAACCATAGAATTCCATGTAATGGGGCAGCTACTGTATGTTTTTGGATTGTAACTTTCGTGATAGAGGCACAAAATCCCACACAGCTAGAACAGGGGTTTTAAAAGATTTGCAGATACAGGACCTTCACAGAATCCACACATGAATGCAGAGTGATCATGCATTCTGTAGCCGATGTGAGTAAGACCTTGAAACAGGTTAACATTCAGACAGATTACCAGGATGCGTACTCAGAGCATGTGCTGACCAGCAGGCAAATATCTTCACTGACATTTTCAACTTCTCCCTGACGCAGTCTGTAATACCTGCATGTTTCAATGACAAGGTAGGGATGTTACGGTGACCGTATTACTGCCACACTGGCGGTCATGAAGGCAGTCAAATTCCATGTGACCGTTTAGTCACGGTAACTAGTCTTCTCCAAGCTCTGATGCTGCTGATGGACATTAGTGGTCTACCTAACCATCTAACTGCCTGGTACTCAGCACTCTATTGTCCCTCTAATCACTCTGACATCAATGCAAATGTGATCAAAAATCTAATCTAACACTTCATGAGAACCATGAGCTCATGTTGCACAACATTTCCATAGGCTGTGGAGTTGTGTGAGAACAGAGTGATGGCCTCTACTAAAAAGAGGAGGATCCCATCAGCTTTCTATAGGCTAGACCTACTATATTTATTTATCAACTTTCCTAGTATTAAACACATTGCTTATCTTTACAACAGGAGTATAGTCTACCTGGCTGGCATGAAAATTAACCATGGGAAAAGCGTCCTCAATTCGCAATTTAAGTGCATAGATGACATGTATTTTTTCCCCTGAGACAGGTGCATGATAATGCTCCATTCTAAATCAAAAAACTAATTTCACACATATCTTATTTAGTATATGTAAAGAGAAGATTACATGAAGTCTGATGGGTGACAATATTAGCCTATCACTTGGGAATGATATATTATCACTGGTGGGTGGGACTATATAATGCCTCACCGGGGTGCCGTGCCGTCGGCAACATAGACCTGGAATTGTTGGGGTGTTAGGACCTAGTTTAACAATTATGTATCCATCCGTGAGTAACTCTGGTCTGTAATCACTCATTCACTCAGGACTTATTTATTCATTCAGGTCTGTATATACATATTCATGTACAGTTGTTATATCATATCACATGTAATATTGTAAGTAATTATTGGACTGAACTTACGTAGTCATTCACTCAGGAATGCATATTAGTATCCTGTCAGTTGTATCTTTTTTCATTGCTTTTAGTATATCGAATGTGCAATACGTGCATTTATCTGTAATTAAACCCTGCGCACTAAGGACTGTATTTTAAGGGAATTACTATTATTACCCCAAATGATATCATACACACATTTAGCTATTAAAGTATCTCTTCCTGTCATTTACCTGTACAGTTTGTGTAAACATGCTAATATTCACTTACCTGTAAATGTAACTGTATATTTACCTGTACAGCTAATTTAACCACGCAAAATGTTCACTTACCTGTTCATTTAACCAGTCTGTCTATTAAGTAAACTATTATTACGCTCACTTATATCATACGCATTTTTAGCTATTTAAGTATTTATCTGCCATCGATCTGTATAGTATAGTTAACCATGCAAATATTCCTTATTTATCTATATCAACTTGCAATATTTGTATCATTCTTTTTCACCTAACACTCTAACAATGTATAGTGTACATATTCAGCCAACCACCCATACTATGAAATGTCTTTTTATAGCTTTCTATTGCACTCCAGATATCTTGTATTTCTATACTTTTTCATATTGCCGCTATATGTATCATGTACCGTGTATCTGTCTTTTGTGTACTTTTCGTTGTGGCATTTTGCACCTGCCCTGTGTTTTTTCGTAGCTGGTTGACAAAGAAATTCCCCCCCCGGTGATCTATCTATCTATCTATCTATCTATCTATCTATCTATCTATCTATCTATCTATCTATCTATCTATCTATCTATCTATCTATCTATCTATCTATCTATCTATCTATCTATCTATCTATCTATCTATCTATCTATCTATCTAATCTTGTCAATAAAAATAATAATATCAGTTTAGGGTTTAGTGATGAATTTGCCAAAATGTCATTTAAGCGTTTTACTATCATTCTGTATATCATTTATCTTTGTTTCATAGTGGACTTTCTTCTTCTTTTGACTATCATTCTTTATATCATTTATCTTTGTTTCATAGTGGACTTTCTTCTTCTTTTTACTATCATTCTTTATATAATTTATATTTGTTTCATAGTGGACTTTCTTCTTCTTTTGACTATCATTCTTTATATCATTTATCTTTGTTTCATAGTGGACTTTCTTCTTCTTTTGACTATCATTCTTTATAATCATTTATCTTTGTTTCATAGTGGACTTTCTTCTTCTTTTGACTATCATTCTTTATATCATTTATCTTTGTTTCATAGTGGACTTTCTTCTTCTTTTGACTATCGTTCTTTATATCATTTATCTTTGTTTCATAGTGGACTTTCTTCTTCTTTTGACTATCATTCTTTATATCATTTATCTTTGTTTCATAGTGGACTTTCTTCTTCTTTTGACTATCATTCTTTATATCATTTATCTTTGTTTCATAGTGGACCTTCTTCTTCTTTTTACTATCATTCTTTATATCATTTATCTTTGTTTCATAGTGGACTTTCTTCTTCTTTTTACTATCATTCTTTATATCATTTATCTTTGTTTCATAGTGGACTTTCTTCTTCTTTTGACTATCATTCTTTATATCATTTATCTTTCTTTCATAGTGGACTTTCTTCTTCTTTTGACTATCGTTCTTTATATCATTTATCTTTGTTTCATAGTGGACTTTCTTCTTCTTTTGACTATCGTTCTTCATATCATTTATCTTTGTTTCATAGTGGACTTTCTTCTTCTTTTTACTATCGTTCTTTATATCATTTATCTTTGTTTCATAGTGGACTTTCTTCTTCTTTTGACTATCATTCTTTATATCATTTATCTTGGTTTCATAGTGGACTTTCTTCTTCTTTTGACTATCATTCTTTATATCATTTATCTTTGTTTCATAGTGGACTTTCTTCTTCTTTTGACTATCATTCTTTATATCATTTATCTTTGTTTCATAGTGGACTTTCTTCTTCTTTTGACTATCATTCTTTATATCATTTATCTTTGTTTCATAGTGGACTTTCTTCTTCTTTTGACTATCATTCTTTATATCATTTATCTTGGTTTCATAGTGGACTTTCTTCTTCTTTTGACTATCATTCTTTATATCATTTATCTTTGTTTCATAGTGGACTTTCTTCTTCTTTTGACTATCATTCTTTATATCATTTATCTTTGTTTCATAGTGGACTTTCTTCTTCTTTTGACTATCATTCTTTATATCATTTATCTTTGTTTCATAGTGGACTTTCTTCTTCTTTTGACTATCGTTCTTTATATCATTTATCTTTGTTTCATAGTGGACTTTCTTCTTCTTTTGACTATCGTTCTTTATATCATTTATCTTTGTTTCATAGTGGACTTTCTTCTTCTTTTGACTATCATTCTTTATATCATTTATCTTTGTTTCATAGTGGACCTTCTTCTTCTTTTTACTATCATTCTTTATATCATTTATCTTTGTTTCATAGTGGACTTTCTTCTTCTTTTTACTATCATTCTTTATATCATTTATCTTTGTTTCATAGTGGACTTTCTTCTTCTTTTGACTATCATTCTTTATATCATTTATCTTTGTTTCATAGTGGACTTTCTTCTTCTTTTGACTATCGTTCTTTATATCATTTATCTTTGTTTCATAGTGGACTTTCTTCTTCTTTTGACTATCGTTCTTCATATCATTTATCTTTGTTTCATAGTGGACTTTCTTCTTCTTTTTACTATCGTTCTTTATATCATTTATCTTTGTTTCATAGTGGACTTTCTTCTTCTTTTGACTATCATTCTTTATATCATTTATCTTGGTTTCATAGTGGACTTTCTTCTTCTTTTGACTATCATTCTTTATATCATTTATCTTTGTTTCATAGTGGACTTTCTTCTTCTTTTGACTATCATTTTTTATATCATTTATCTTTGTTTCATAGTGGACTTTCTTCTTCTTTTGACTATCATTCTTTATATCATTTATCTTTGTTTCATAGTGGACTTTCTTCTTCTTTTGACTATCATTCTTTATATCATTTATCTTGGTTTCATAGTGGACTTTCTTCTTCTTTTGACTATCATTCTTTATATCATTTATCTTTGTTTCATAGTGGACTTTCTTCTTCTTTTGACTATCATTCTTTATATCATTTATCTTTGTTTCATAGTGGACTTTCTTCTTCTTTTGACTATCGTTCTTTATATCATTTATCTTTGTTTCATAGTGGACTTTCTTCTTCTTTTTACTATCGTTCTTTATATCATTTATCTTTGTTTCATAGTGGACTTTCTTCTTCTTTTGACTATCATTCTTTATATCATTTATCTTTGTTTCATAGTGGACTTTCTTCTTCTTTTGACTATCATTCTTTATATCATTTATCTTTGTTTCATAGTGGACTTTCTTCTTCTTTTGACTATCATTCTTTATATCATTTATCTTTGTTTCATAGTGGACTTTCTTCTTCTTTTTACTATCATTCTTTATATCATTTATCTTTGTTTCATAGTGGACTTTCTTCTTCTTTTTACTATCATTCTTTATATCATTTATCTTTGTTTCATAGTGGACTTTCTTCTTCTTTTGACTATCATTCTTTATATCATTTATCTTTGTTTCATAGTGGACTTTCTTCTTCTTTTGACTATCATTCTTTATATCATTTATCTTTGTTTCATAGTGGACTTTCTTCTTCTTTTGACTATCATTCTTTATATCATTTATCTTTGTTTCATAGTGGACTTTCTTCTTCTTTTGACTATCCTTCTTTATATCATTTATCTTTGTTTCATAGTGGACTTTCTTCTTCTTTTTACTATCGTTCTTTATATCATTTATCTTTGTTTCATAGTGGACTTTCTTCTTCTTTTGACTATCGTTCTTTATATCATTTATCTTTGTTTCATAGTGGACTTTCTTCTTCTTTTTACTATCGTTCTTTATATCATTTATCTTTGTTTCATAGTGGACTTTCTTCTTCTTTTGACTATCATTCTTTATATCATTTATCTTGGTTTCATAGTGGACTTTCTTCTTCTTTTGACTATCATTCTTTATATCATTTATCTTTGTTTCATAGTGGACTTTCTTCTTCTTTTGACTATCATTCTTTATATCATTTATCTTTGTTTCATAGTGGACTTTCTTCTTCTTTTGACTATCATTCTTTATATCATTTATCTTTGTTTCATAGTGGACTTTCTTCTTCTTTTGACTATCCTTCTTTATATCATTTATCTTTGTTTCATAGTGGACTTTCTTCTTCTTTTTACTATCGTTCTTTATATCATTTATCTTTGTTTC
Organism: Thymallus thymallus; assembly: GCA_023634145.1. Classification (NCBI taxonomy): domain Eukaryota; kingdom Metazoa; phylum Chordata; class Actinopteri; order Salmoniformes; family Salmonidae; genus Thymallus; species Thymallus thymallus. The sequence continues at coordinate 94,422 of JAKYLM010000079.1, forward strand.
ATAGTGGACTTTCTTCTTCTTTTGACTATCATTCTTTATATCATTTATCTTTGTTTCATAGTGGACTTTCTTCTTCTTTTGACTATCATTCTTTATATAATTTATCTTTGTTTCATAGTGGACTTTCTTCTTCTTTTTACTATCATTCTTTATATCATTTATCTTTGTTTCATAGTGGACTTTCTTCTTCTTTTTACTATCATTCTTTATATCATTTATCTTTGTTTCATAGTGGACTTTCTTCTTCTTTTTACTATCATTCTTTATATCATTTATCTTTGTTTCATAGTGGACTTTCTTCTTCTTTTGACTATCATTCTTTATATCATTTATCTTTGTTTCATAGTGGACTTTCTTCTTCTTTTGACTATCATTCTATATATAATTTATCTTTGTTTCATAGTGGACTTTCTTCTTCTTTTTACTATCATTCTTTATATCATTTATCTTTGTTTCATAGTGGACTTTCTTCTTCTTTTTACTATCATTCTTTATATCATTTATCTTTGTTTCATAGTGGACTTTCTTCTTCTTTTGACTATCATTCTTTATATCATTTATCTTTGTTTCATAGTGGACTTTCTTCTTCTTTTGACTATCATTCTTTATATAATTTATCTTTGTTTCATAGTGGACTTTCTTCTTCTTTTGACTATCATTCTTTATATCATTTATCTTTGTTTCATAGTGGACTTTCTTCTTCTTTTGACTATCCTTCTTTATATCATTTATCTTTGTTTCATAGTGGACTTTCTTCTTCTTTTTACTATCATTCTTTATATCATTTATCTTTGTTTCATAGTGGACTTTCTTCTTCTTTTGACTATCATTCTATATATCATTTATCTTTGTTTCATAGTGGACTTTCTTCTTCTTTTTACTATCATTCTTTATATCATTTATCTTTGTTTCATAGTGGACTTTCTTCTTCTTTTTACTATCATTCTTTATATCATTTATCTTTGTTTCATAGTGGACTTTCTTCTTCTTTTGACTATCATTCTTTATATCATTTATCTTTGTTTCATAGTGGACTTTCTTCTTCTTTTGACTATCATTCTTTATATAATTTATCTTTGTTTCATAGTGGACTTTCTTCTTCTTTTGACTATCATTCTTTATATCATTTATCTTTGTTTCATAGTGGACTTTCTTCTTCTTTTGACTATCCTTCTTTATATCATTTATCTTTGTTTCATAGTGGACTTTCTTCTTCTTTTTACTATCATTCTTTATATCATTTATCTTTGTTTCATAGTGGACTTTCTTCTTCTTTTGACTATCATTCTTTATATCATTTATCTTTGTTTCATAGTGGACTTTCTTCTTCTTTTGACTATCATTCTATATATCATTTATCTTTGTTTCATAGTGGACTTTCTTCTTATTTTTACTATCATTCTTTATATCATTTATCTTTGTTTCATAGTGGACTTTCTTCTTCTTTTTACTATCGTTCTTTATATCATTTATCTTTGTTTCATAGTGGACTTTCTTCTTCTTTTGACTATCATTCTTTATATCATTTATCTTGGTTTCATAGTGGACTTTCTTCTTCTTTTGACTATCATTCTTTATATCATTTATCTTTGTTTCATAGTGGACTTTCTTCTTCTTTTGACTATCATTCTTTATATCATTTATCTTTGTTTCATAGTGGACTTTCTTCTTCTTTTGACTATCGTTCTTTATATCATTTATCTTTGTTTCATAGTGGACTTTCTTCTTCTTTTTACTATCGTTCTTTATATCATTTATCTTTGTTTCATAGTGGACTTTCTTCTTCTTTTGACTATCATTCTTTATATCATTTATCTTTGTTTCATAGTGGACTTTCTTCTTCTTTTGACTATCATTCTTTATATCATTTATCTTTGTTTCATAGTGGACTTTCTTCTTCTTTTGACTATCATTCTTTATATCATTTATCTTTGTTTCATAGTGGACTTTCTTCTTCTTTTTACTATCATTCTTTATATCATTTATCTTTGTTTCATAGTGGACTTTCTTCTTCTTTTTACTATCATTCTTTATATCATTTATCTTTGTTTCATAGTGGACTTTCTTCTTCTTTTGACTATCATTCTTTATATCATTTATCTTTGTTTCATAGTGGACTTTCTTCTTCTTTTGACTATCATTCTATATATCATTTATCTTTGTTTCATAGTGGACTTTCTTCTTCTTTTTACTATCATTCTTTATATCATTTATCTTTGTTTCATAGTGGACTTTCTTCTTCTTTTTACTATCATTCTTTATATCATTTATCTTTGTTTCATAGTGGACTTTCTTCTTCTTTTGACTATCATTCTTTATATCATTTATCTTTGTTTCATAGTGGACTTTCTTCTTCTTTTGACTATCATTCTTTATATAATTTATCTTTGTTTCATAGTGGACTTTCTTCTTCTTTTGACTATCATTCTTTATATCATTTATCTTTGTTTCATAGTGGACTTTCTTCTTCTTTTGACTATCCTTCTTTATATCATTTATCTTTGTTTCATAGTGGACTTTCTTCTTCTTTTTACTATCATTCTTTATATCATTTATCTTTGTTTCATAGTGGACTTTCTTCTTCTTTTGACTATCATTCTTTATATCATTTATCTTTGTTTCATAGTGGACTTTCTTCTTCTTTTGACTATCATTCTATATATCATTTATCTTTGTTTCATAGTGGACTTTCTTCTTATTTTTACTATCATTCTTTATATCATTTATCTTTGTTTCATAGTGGACTTTCTTCTTCTTTTTACTATCGTTCTTTATATCATTTATCTTTGTTTCATAGTGGACTTTCTTCTTCTTTTGACTATCATTCTTTATATCATTTATCTTGGTTTCATAGTGGACTTTCTTCTTCTTTTGACTATCATTCTTTATATCATTTATCTTTGTTTCATAGTGGACTTTCTTCTTCTTTTGACTATCATTCTTTATATCATTTATCTTTGTTTCATAGTGGACTTTCTTCTTCTTTTGACTATCGTTCTTTATATCATTTATCTTTGTTTCATAGTGGACTTTCTTCTTCTTTTTACTATCGTTCTTTATATCATTTATCTTTGTTTCATAGTGGACTTTCTTCTTCTTTTGACTATCATTCTTTATATCATTTATCTTTGTTTCATAGTGGACTTTCTTCTTCTTTTGACTATCATTCTTTATATCATTTATCTTTGTTTCATAGTGGACTTTCTTCTTCTTTTGACTATCATTCTTTATATCATTTATCTTTGTTTCATAGTGGACTTTCTTCTTCTTTTTACTATCATTCTTTATATCATTTATCTTTGTTTCATAGTGGACTTTCTTCTTCTTTTTACTATCATTCTTTATATCATTTATCTTTGTTTCATAGTGGACTTTCTTCTTCTTTTGACTATCATTCTTTATATCATTTATCTTTGTTTCATAGTGGACTTTCTTCTTCTTTTGACTATCATTCTATATATCATTTATCTTTGTTTCATAGTGGACTTTCTTCTTCTTTTTACTATCATTCTTTATATCATTTATCTTTGTTTCATAGTGGACTTTCTTCTTCTTTTTACTATCATTCTTTATATCATTTATCTTTGTTTCATAGTGGACTTTCTTCTTCTTTTGACTATCATTCTTTATATCATTTATCTTTGTTTCATAGTGGACTTTCTTCTTCTTTTGACTATCATTCTTTATATAATTTATCTTTGTTTCATAGTGGACTTTCTTCTTCTTTTGACTATCATTCTTTATATCATTTATCTTTGTTTCATAGTGGACTTTCTTCTTCTTTTGACTATCCTTCTTTATATCATTTATCTTTGTTTCATAGTGGACTTTCTTCTTCTTTTTACTATCGTTCTTTATATCATTTATCTTTGTTTCATAGTGGACTTTCTTCTTCTTTTGACTATCGTTCTTTATATCATTTATCTTTGTTTCATAGTGGACTTTCTTCTTCTTTTGACTATCGTTCTTTATATCATTTATCTTTGTTTCATAGTGGACTTTCTTCTTCTTTTGACTATCGTTCTTTATATCATTTATCTTTGTTTCATAGTGGACTTTCTTCTTCTTTTGACTATCATTCTTTATATCATTTATCTTTGTTGTGCTTCCCTTTTGTAGTCTGTAATAGTTTGCAAGCTATGCCACATCCGACGAGCGTCAGAGCCTGTGTAGTAGGATTCAATCTTAGTCCTGGATTGGCGCTTTGCTTGTTTGATGGTTCGTCTGAGGGCATATCAGGATTTATTATAAGCATCCGGATTAGAGTCTCGCTCCTTGAAAGCGGCAGCTGTCTACAGTCAGGAACACTGTTACTAGGCAGATATTAAACAGTCTACAGTCAGGAACACTGTTACTAGGCAGATATTAAACAGTCTACAGTAAGGAACACTGTTACTAACCCTAATCTGGACAACTCACTATTCACTTCATAGAATAGGACCTCTATAATAACCCTGTCAGTACTGTTGATGTCTCTGTGTACCTTCTTCTCTGAGTGGGGGTATTCCTCCTCTACAAGTTACCATGTTAGACCCTACTAGTAACCATGTTAGACCCTACTAGTATCCATGTTAGACCCTACTAGTAACCATGTTAGACCCTTCTAGTAACCATGTTAGACCCTACTAGTATCCATGTTAGACCCTACTAGTAACCATGTTAGACCCTACTAGTAACCATGTTAGACCCTACTAGTAACCATGTTAGACCCTACTAGTATCCATGTTAGACCCTACTAGTAACCATGTTAGACCCTACTAGTAACCATGTTATTCCCTACTAGTAACCATGTTATTCCCTACTAGTATCCATGTTAGACCCTACTAGTAACCATGTTAGACCCTACTAGTAACCATGTTAGACCCTACTAGTAACCATGTTAGACCCTACTAGTAACCATGTTAGACCCTCCTAGTAACCATATTAGACCCTACTAGTAACCATGTTAGACCCTACTAGTAACCATGTTAGACCCTACTAGTATCCATGTTAGACCCTACTAGTAACCATGTTAGACCCTACTAGTAACCATGTTAGACCCTACTAGTAACCATGTTAGACCCTACTAGTAACCATGTTAGACCCTACTAGTAACCATGTTAGACCCTACTAGTAACCATGTTAGACCCTACTAGTAACCATGTTAGTCCCTACTAGTAACCATGTTAGACCCTACTAGTATCCATGTTAGTTAGGTTAGTCCCTACTAGTATCCATGTTAGACCCTACTAGTAACCATGTTAGACCCTACTAGTATCCATGTTAGACCCTTCTAGTAACCATGTTAGACCCTACTAGTAATCATGTTAGACCCTACTAGTAACCATGTTAGACCCTCCTAGTAACCATATTAGACCCTACTAGTAACCATATTAGACCCTACTAGTAACCATGTTAGACCCTACTAGTAACCATGTTAGACCCTACTAGTATCCATGTTAGACCCTACTAGTAACCATGTTAGACCCTACTAGTAACCATGTTAGACCCTACTAGTAACCATGTTAGACCCTACTAGTAACCATGTTAGACCCTACTAGTATCCATGTTAGACCCTACTAGTATCCATGTTAGACCCTACTAGTATCCATGTTAGTCCCTACTAGTAACCATGTTAGACCCTACTAGTATCCATGTTAGTTAGGTTAGTCCCTACTAGTATCCATGTTAGACCCTACTAGTAACCATGTTAGACCCTACTAGTAACCATGTTAGACCCTACTAGTAACCATGTTAGACCCTACTAGTAACCATGTTAGACCCTACTAGTAACCATGTTATTCCCTACTAGTATCCATGTTAGTTAGGTTAGTCCCTACTAGTATCCATGTTAGACCCTACTAGTAACCATGTTAGACCCTACTAGTATACATGTTAGACTCTACTAGTAACCATGTTAGACCCTACTAGTAACCATGTTAGACCCTACTAGTAACCATGTTAGACCCTACTAGTATCCATGTTAGACCCTACTAGTATCCATGTTAGACCCTACTAGTATCCATGTTAGACCCTACTAGTATCCATGTTAGACCCTACTAGTAACCATGTTAGACCCTACTAGTAACCATGTTAGACCCTACTAGTAACCATGTTAGACCCTACTAGTAACCATGTTAGACCCTACTAGTAACCATGTTAGACCCTACTAGTAACCATGTTAGACCCTACTAGTAACCATGTTAGACCCTACTAGTAACCATGTTAGACCCTACTAGTATCCATGTTAGACCCTTCTAGTATCCATGTTAGACCCTACTAGTAACCATGTTAGACACTACTAGTAACCATGTTAGACCCTACTAGTATCCATGTTAGACCCTTCTAGTATCCATGTTAGACCCTACTAGTAACCATGTTAGACCCTACTAGTATCCATGTTAGACCCTACTAGTAACCATGTTAGACCCTACTAGTAACCATGTTATTCCCTACTAGAAACCATGTTAGACCCTACTAGTATCCATGTTAGACCCTACTAGTATCCATGTTAGTTAGGTTAGTCCCTACTAGTATCCATGTTAGACCCTACTAGTAACCATGTTAGACCCTACTAGTAACCATGTTAGACCCTACTAATAACCATGTTAGACCCTACTAGTATCCATGTTAGACCCTACTAGTAACCATGTTAGACCCTACTAGTAACCATGTTAGACCCTACTAGTAACTATGTTAGACCCTACTAGTATCCATGTTAGACCCTACTAGTAACCATGTTAGACCCTACTAGTAACCATGTTAGACGCTACTAGTAACCATGTTAGACGCTACTAGTATCCATGTTAGACGCTACTAGTATCAATGTTAGACCCTACTAGTATCCATGTTAGACCCTACTAGTAACCATGTTAGACCCTACTAGTAACCATGTTATTCCCTACTAGTAACCATGTTATTCCCTACTTGTAACCATGTTAGACCCTACTAGTATCCATGTTAGAACCTACTAGTAACCATGTTAGACCCTACTAGTAACCATGTTAGACCCTACTAGTAACTATGTTAGACCCTACTAGTAACCATGTTATTCCCTACTAGTAACCATGTTAGACCCTACTAGTAACCATGTTATTCCCTACTAGTATCCATGTTAGACCCTCCTAGTAACCATATTAGACCCTCCTAGTAACCATTTTAGACTCTACTAGTAACCATGTTAGACCCTACTAGTAACCATGTTAGACCCTACTAGTAACCATGTTATTCCCTACTAGTAACCATGTTAGACCCTACTAGTAACCATGTTAGACCCTACTAGTAACCATGTTATTCCCTACTAGTAACCATGTTATTCCCTACTAGTAACCATGTTATTCCCTACCAGTAACCATGTTATTCCCTACCAGTAACCATGTTATTCCCTACCAGTAACCATGTTATTCCCTACTAGTAACCATGTTAATCCCTACTAGTAACCATGTTAGACCCTACTAGTAACCATGTTAGACCCTACTAGTAACCATGTTATTCCCTACTAGTAACCATGTTAGACCCTACTAGTAACCATGTTAGACCCTACTCTTATCCATGTTAGACCCTACTAGTAACCATGTTAGACCCTACTAGTAACCATGTTAGACCCTACTAGTAACCATGTTAGACCCTACTAGTAACCATGTTAGACCCTACTAGTAACCATGTTAGACCCTACTAGTATCCATGTTAGACCCTACTAGTAACCATGTTAGACCCTATTAGTAACCATGTTAGACCCTACTAGTAAACATGTTAGACCCTACTAGTATCCATGTTAGACCCTACTAGTAACCATGTTAGACCCTACTAGTATCCATGTTAGACCCTACTAGTAACCATGTTAGACCCTACTAGTATCCATGTTAGACCCTACTAGTAACCATGTTAGACCCTACTAGTAACCATATTAGACCCTACTAGTATCCATGTTAGACCCTACTAGTAACCATGTTAGACCCTACTAGTAACCATGTTAGACCCTACTAGTAACCATGTTAGACCCTACTAGTAACCATGTTAGACCCTACTAGTATCCATGTTAGACCCTACTAGTAACCATGTTAGACCCTACTAGTAACCATGTTAGACCCTACTAGTAACCATGTTAGACCCTACTAGTAACCATGTTAGACCCTACTAGTATCCATGTTAGACCCTACTAGTATCCATGTTAGATGCTACTAGTATCCATGTTAGACCTTACTAGTAACCATGTTAGACCCTACTAGTAACCATGTTAGACCCTACTAGTAACCATGTTAGACCCTACTAGTAACCATGTTATTCCCTACTAGTAACCATGTTAGACCCTACTAGTAACCATGTTATTCCCTACTAGTAACCATGTTAGACCCTACTAGTAACCATGTTAGACCCTCCTAGTAACCATGTTAGACCCTCCTAGTAACCATTTTAGACTCTACTAGTAACCATGTTAGACCCTACTAGTAACCATGTTAGACCCTACTAGTAACCATGTTAGACCCTACTAGTAACCATGTTATTCCCTACTAGTAACCATGTTAGACCCTACTAGTAACCATGTTAGACCCTACTAGTAACCATGTTAGACCCTTCTAGTAACCATGTTATTCCCTACTAGTAACCATGTTATTCCCTACTAGTAACCATGTTATTCCCTACTAGTAACCATGTTAGACCCTACTAGTAACTATGTTAGACCCTACTAGTAACCATGTTAGACCCTACTAGTATCCATGTTAGACCCTACTAGTAACCATGTTAGACCCTACTAGTATCCATGTTAGACCCTACTAGTAACCATGTTAGACCCTACTAGTAACCATGTTAGACCCTACTAGTAACCATGTTAGACCCTACTAGTATCCATGTTAGTCCCTACTAGTATCCATGTTAGTCCCTACTAGTAACCATGTTAGACCCTACTAGTATCCATGTTAGACCCTACTAGTAACCATGTTAGACCCTACTAGTATCCATGTTAGACCCTACTAGTAACCATGTTAGACCCTACTCTTATCCATGTTAGACCCTACTAGTAACCATGTTAGACCCTCCTAGTAACCATATTAGACCCTACTAGTAACCATGTTAGACCCTACTAGTAACCATGTTAGACCCTACTAGTATCCATGTTAGACCCTACTAGTAACCATGTTAGACCCTACTAGTAACCATGTTAGACCCTACTAGTAACCATGTTAGACCCTACTAGTAACCATGTTAGACCCTACTAGTAACCATGTTAGACCCTACTAGTAACCATGTTAGACCCTACTAGTAACCATGTTAGTCCCTACTAGTAACCATGTTAGACCCTACTAGTATCCATGTTAGTTAGGTTAGTCCCTACTAGTATCCATGTTAGACCCTACTAGTAACCATGTTAGACCCTACTAGTATCCATGTTAGACCCTTCTAGTAACCATGTTAGACCCTACTAGTAACCATGTTAGACCCTACTAGTAACCATGTTAGACCCTCCTAGTAACCATATTAGACCCTACTAGTAACCATATTAGACCCTACTAGTAACCATGTTAGACCCTACTAGTAACCATGTTAGACCCTACTAGTATCCATGTTAGACCCTACTAGTAACCATGTTAGACCCTACTAGTAACCATGTTAGACCCTACTAGTAACCATGTTAGACCCTACTAGTAACCATGTTAGACCCTACTAGTATCAATGTTAGACCCTACTAGTATCCATGTTAGACCCTACTAGTATCCATGTTAGTCCCTACTAGTAACCATGTTAGACCCTACTAGTATCCATGTTAGTTAGGTTAGTCCCTACTAGTATCCATGTTAGACCCTACTAGTAACCATGTTAGACCCTACTAGTATCCATGTTAGACCCTACTAGTAACCATGTTAGACCCTACTAGTAACCATGTTATTCCCTACTAGTAACCATGTTATTCCCTACTTGTAACCATGTTAGACCCTACTAGTATCCATGTTAGAACCTACTAGTAACCATGTTAGACCCTACTAGTAACCATGTTAGACCCTACTAGTAACTATGTTAGACCCTACTAGTAACCATGTTATTCCCTACTAGTAACCATGTTAGACCCTACTAGTAACCATGTTATTCCCTACTAGTATCCATGTTAGACCCTCCTAGTAACCATATTAGACCCTCCTAGTAACCATTTTAGACTCTACTAGTAACCATGTTAGACCCTACTAGTAACCATGTTAGACCCTACTAGTAACCATGTTATTCCCTACTAGTAACCATGTTAGACCCTACTAGTAACCATGTTAGACCCTACTAGTAACCATGTTATTCCCTACTAGTAACCATGTTATTCCCTACTAGTAACCATGTTATTCCCTACCAGTAACCATGTTATTCCCTACCAGTAACCATGTTATTCCCTACCAGTAACCATGTTATTCCCTACTAGTAACCATGTTAATCCCTACTAGTAACCATGTTAGACCCTACTAGTAACCATGTTAGACCCTACTAGTAACCATGTTATTCCCTACTAGTAACCATGTTAGACCCTACTAGTAACCATGTTAGACCCTACTCTTATCCATGTTAGACCCTACTAGTAACCATGTTAGACCCTACTAGTAACCATGTTAGACCCTACTAGTAACCATGTTAGACCCTACTAGTAACCATGTTAGACCCTACTAGTAACCATGTTAGACCCTACTAGTATCCATGTTAGACCCTACTAGTAACCATGTTAGACCCTATTAGTAACCATGTTAGACCCTACTAGTAAACATGTTAGACCCTACTAGTATCCATGTTAGACCCTACTAGTAACCATGTTAGACCCTACTAGTATCCATGTTAGACCCTACTAGTAACCATGTTAGACCCTACTAGTATCCATGTTAGACCCTACTAGTAACCATGTTAGACCCTACTAGTAACCATATTAGACCCTACTAGTATCCATGTTAGACCCTACTAGTAACCATGTTAGACCCTACTAGTAACCATGTTAGACCCTACTAGTAACCATGTTAGACCCTACTAGTAACCATGTTAGACCCTACTAGTATCCATGTTAGACCCTACTAGTAACCATGTTAGACCCTACTAGTAACCATGTTAGACCCTACTAGTAACCATGTTAGACCCTACTAGTAACCATGTTAGACCCTACTAGTATCCATGTTAGACCCTACTAGTATCCATGTTAGATGCTACTAGTATCCATGTTAGACCTTACTAGTAACCATGTTAGACCCTACTAGTAACCATGTTAGACCCTACTAGTAACCATGTTAGACCCTACTAGTAACCATGTTATTCCCTACTAGTAACCATGTTAGACCCTACTAGTAACCATGTTATTCCCTACTAGTAACCATGTTAGACCCTACTAGTAACCATGTTAGACCCTCCTAGTAACCATGTTAGACCCTCCTAGTAACCATTTTAGACTCTACTAGTAACCATGTTAGACCCTACTAGTAACCATGTTAGACCCTACTAGTAACCATGTTAGACCCTACTAGTAACCATGTTATTCCCTACTAGTAACCATGTTAGACCCTACTAGTAACCATGTTAGACCCTACTAGTAACCATGTTAGACCCTTCTAGTAACCATGTTATTCCCTACTAGTAACCATGTTATTCCCTACTAGTAACCATGTTATTCCCTACTAGTAACCATGTTAGACCCTACTAGTAACTATGTTAGACCCTACTAGTAACCATGTTAGACCCTACTAGTATCCATGTTAGACCCTACTAGTAACCATGTTAGACCCTACTAGTATCCATGTTAGACCCTACTAGTAACCATGTTAGACCCTACTAGTAACCATGTTAGACCCTACTAGTAACCATGTTAGACCCTACTAGTATCCATGTTAGTCCCTACTAGTATCCATGTTAGTCCCTACTAGTAACCATGTTAGACCCTACTAGTATCCATGTTAGACCCTACTAGTAACCATGTTAGACCCTACTAGTATCCATGTTAGACCCTACTAGTAACCATGTTAGACCCTACTCTTATCCATGTTAGACCCTACTAGTAACCATGTTAGACCCTCCTAGTAACCATATTAGACCCTACTAGTAACCATGTTAGACCCTACTAGTAACCATGTTAGACCCTACTAGTAACCATGTTAGACCCTCCTAGTAACCATATTAGACCCTACTAGTAACCATGTTAGACCCTACTAGTAACCATGTTAGACCCTACTAGTATCCATGTTAGACCCTACTAGTAACCATGTTAGACCCTACTAGTAACCATGTTAGACCCTACTAGTAACCATGTTAGACCCTACTAGTAACCATGTTAGACCCTACTAGTAACCATGTTAGACCCTACTAGTAACCATGTTAGTCCCTACTAGTAACCATGTTAGACCCTACTAGTATCCATGTTAGTTAGGTTAGTCCCTACTAGTATCCATGTTAGACCCTACTAGTAACCATGTTAGACCCTACTAGTATCCATGTTAGACCCTTCTAGTAACCATGTTAGACCCTACTAGTAACCATGTTAGACCCTACTAGTAACCATGTTAGACCCTCCTAGTAACCATATTAGACCCTACTAGTAACCATATTAGACCCTACTAGTAACCATGTTAGACCCTACTAGTAACCATGTTAGACCCTACTAGTATCCATGTTAGACCCTACTAGTAACCATGTTAGACCCTACTAGTAACCATGTTAGACCCTACTAGTAACCATGTTAGACCCTACTAGTAACCATGTTAGACCCTACTAGTATCCATGTTAGACCCTACTAGTATCCATGTTAGACCCTACTAGTATCCATGTTAGTCCCTACTAGTAACCATGTTAGACCCTACTAGTATCCATGTTAGTTAGGTTAGTCCCTACTAGTATCCATGTTAGACCCTACTAGTAACCATGTTAGACCCTACTAGTAACCATGTTAGACCCTACTAGTAACCATGTTAGACCCTACTAGTATCCATGTTAGACCCTACTAGTATCCATGTTAGACCCTACTAGTAACCATGTTAGACCCTACTAGTAACCATGTTAGACCCTACTAGTAACCATGTTAGACCCTACTAGTAACCATGTTAGACCCTACTAGTAACCATGTTAGACCCTACTAGTAACCATGTTAGACCCTACTAGTAACCATGTTAGACCCTACTAGTATCCATGTTAGACCCTTCTAGTATCCATGTTAGACCCTACTAGTAACCATGTTAGACACTACTAGTAACCATGTTAGACCCTACTAGTATCCATGTTAGACCCTTCTAGTATCCATGTTAGACCCTACTAGTAACCATGTTAGACCCTACTAGTATCCATGTTAGACCCTACTAGTAACCATGTTAGACCCTACTAGTAACCATGTTATTCCCTACTAGAAACCATGTTAGACCCTACTAGTATCCATGTTAGACCCTACTAGTATCCATGTTAGTTAGGTTAGTCCCTACTAGTATCCATGTTAGACCCTACTAGTAACCATGTTAGACCCTACTAGTAACCATGTTAGACCCTACTAATAACCATGTTAGACCCTACTAGTATCCATGTTAGACCCTACTAGTAACCATGTTAGACCCTACTAGTAACCATGTTAGACCCTACTAGTAACTATGTTAGACCCTACTAGTATCCATGTTAGACCCTACTAGTAACCATGTTAGACCCTACTAGTAACCATGTTAGACGCTACTAGTAACCATGTTAGACGCTACTAGTATCCATGTTAGACGCTACTAGTATCAATGTTAGACCCTACTAGTATCCATGTTAGACCCTACTAGTAACCATGTTAGACCCTACTAGTAACCATGTTATTCCCTACTAGTAACCATGTTATTCCCTACTTGTAACCATGTTAGACCCTACTAGTATCCATGTTAGAACCTACTAGTAACCATGTTAGACCCTACTAGTAACCATGTTAGACCCTACTAGTAACTATGTTAGACCCTACTAGTAACCATGTTATTCCCTACTAGTAACCATGTTAGACCCTACTAGTAACCATGTTATTCCCTACTAGTATCCATGTTAGACCCTCCTAGTAACCATATTAGACCCTCCTAGTAACCATTTTAGACTCTACTAGTAACCATGTTAGACCCTACTAGTAACCATGTTAGACCCTACTAGTAACCATGTTATTCCCTACTAGTAACCATGTTAGACCCTACTAGTAACCATGTTAGACCCTACTAGTAACCATGTTATTCCCTACTAGTAACCATGTTATTCCCTACTAGTAACCATGTTATTCCCTACCAGTAACCATGTTATTCCCTACCAGTAACCATGTTATTCCCTACCAGTAACCATGTTATTCCCTACTAGTAACCATGTTAATCCCTACTAGTAACCATGTTAGACCCTACTAGTAACCATGTTAGACCCTACTAGTAACCATGTTATTCCCTACTAGTAACCATGGTATTCCCTACCAGTAACCATGTTATTCCCTACTAGTAACCATGTTATTCCCTAACCATGTTATTCCCTACTAGTAACCATGTTAGACCCTACTAGTATCCATGTTAGTTAGGTTAGTCCCTACTAGTGTCCATGTTAGTTAGGTTAGCCCCTACTAGTATCCATGTTAGTTAGGTTAGCCCCTACTAGTATCCATGTTAGTTAGGTTAGTCCCTACTAGTATCCATGTTAGAACCTACTATTAACCATGTTAGACCCTACTAGTAACCATGTTAGACCCTACTAGTAACCATGTTAGACCCTACTAGTAAGCATGTTATTCCCTACTAGTAACCATGTTAGACCCTACTAGTATCCATGTTAGACCCTACTAGTAACCATGTTAGACCCTACTAGTATCCATGTTAGAACCTACTAGTAACCATGTTAGACCCTACTAGTATCCATGTTAACACCTACTAGTAACCATGTAAGTCCCTACTAGTATCCATGTTAGAACCTACTAGTAACCATGTTAGACCCTACTAGTATCCATGTTAGACCATACTAGTAACCATGTTATTCCCTACTAGTAACCATGTTAGACCCTACTAGTAACTATGTTAGACCCTACTAGTAACCATGTTAGACCCTACTAGTATCCATGTTAGACCCTACTAGTAACCATGTTAGACCCTACTAGTATCCATGTTAGACCCTACTAGTAACCATGTTAGACCCTACTAGTAACCATGTTAGACCCTACTAGTAACCATGTTAGACCCTACTAGTATCCATGTTAGTCCCTACTAGTATCCATGTTAGTCCCTACTAGTAACCATGTTAGACCCTACTAGTATCCATGTTAGACCCTACTAGTAACCATGTTAGACCCTACTAGTATCCATGTTAGACCCTACTAGTAACCATGTTAGACCCTACTCTTATCCATGTTAGACCCTACTAGTAACCATGTTAGACCCTACTAGTAACCATGTTAGACCCTACTAGTAACCATGTTAGACCCTACTAGTAACCATGTTAGACCCTACTAGTAACCATGTTAGACCCTACTAGTATCCATGTTAGACCCTACTAGTAACCATGTTAGACCCTATTAGTAACCATGTTAGACCCTACTAGTAAACATGTTAGACCCTACTAGTATCCATGTTAGACCCTACTAGTAACCATGTTAGACCCTACTAGTATCCATGTTAGACCCTACTAGTAACCATGTTAGACCCTACTAGTATCCATGTTAGACCCTACTAGTAACCATGTTAGACCCTACTAGTAACCATATTAGACCCTACTAGTATCCATGTTAGACCCTACTAGTAACCATGTTAGACCCTACTAGTAACCATGTTAGACCCTACTAGTAACCATGTTAGACCCTACTAGTAACCATGTTAGACCCTACTAGTATCCATGTTAGACCCTACTAGTAACCATGTTAGACCCTACTAGTAACCATGTTAGACCCTACTAGTAACCATGTTAGACCCTACTAGTAACCATGTTAGACCCTACTAGTATCCATGTTAGACCCTACTAGTATCCATGTTAGATGCTACTAGTATCCATGTTAGACCTTACTAGTAACCATGTTAGACCCTACTAGTAACCATGTTAGACCCTACTAGTAACCATGTTAGACCCTACTAGTAACCATGTTATTCCCTACTAGTAACCATGTTAGACCCTACTAGTAACCATGTTATTCCCTACTAGTAACCATGTTAGACCCTACTAGTAACCATGTTAGACCCTCCTAGTAACCATGTTAGACCCTCCTAGTAACCATTTTAGACTCTACTAGTAACCATGTTAGACCCTACTAGTAACCATGTTAGACCCTACTAGTAACCATGTTAGACCCTACTAGTAACCATGTTATTCCCTACTAGTAACCATGTTAGACCCTACTAGTAACCATGTTAGACCCTACTAGTAACCATGTTAGACCCTTCTAGTAACCATGTTATTCCCTACTAGTAACCATGTTATTCCCTACTAGTAACCATGTTATTCCCTACTAGTAACCATGTTAGACCCTACTAGTAACTATGTTAGACCCTACTAGTAACCATGTTAGACCCTACTAGTATCCATGTTAGACCCTACTAGTAACCATGTTAGACCCTACTAGTATCCATGTTAGACCCTACTAGTAACCATGTTAGACCCTACTAGTAACCATGTTAGACCCTACTAGTAACCATGTTAGACCCTACTAGTATCCATGTTAGTCCCTACTAGTATCCATGTTAGTCCCTACTAGTAACCATGTTAGACCCTACTAGTATCCATGTTAGACCCTACTAGTAACCATGTTAGACCCTACTAGTATCCATGTTAGACCCTACTAGTAACCATGTTAGACCCTACTCTTATCCATGTTAGACCCTACTAGTAACCATGTTAGACCCTACTAGTAACCATGTTAGACCCTACTAGTAACCATGTTAGACCCTACTAGTAACCATGTTAGACCCTACTAGTAACCATGTTAGACCCTACTAGTATCCATGTTAGACCCTACTAGTAACCATGTTAGACCCTATTAGTAACCATGTTAGACCCTACTAGTAAACATGTTAGACCCTACTAGTATCCATGTTAGACCCTACTAGTAACCATGTTAGACCCTACTAGTATCCATGTTAGACCCTACTAGTAACCATGTTAGACCCTACTAGTATCCATGTTAGACCCTACTAGTAACCATGTTAGACCCTACTAGTATCCATGTTAGACCCTACTAGTAACCATGTTAGACCCTACTAGTAACCATGTTAGACCCTACTAGTAACCATGTTAGACCCTACTAGTAACCATGTTAGACCCTACTAGTATCCATGTTAGACCCTACTAGTAACCATGTTAGACCCTACTAGTAACCATGTTAGACCCTACTAGTAACCATGTTAGACCCTACTAGTAACCATGTTAGACCCTACTAGTATCCATGTTAGACCCTACTAGTATCCATGTTAGATGCTACTAGTATCCATGTTAGACCTTACTAGTAACCATGTTAGACCCTACTAGTAACCATGTTAGACCCTACTAGTAACCATGTTAGACCCTACTAGTATCCATGTTAGTCCCTACTAGTATCCATGTTAGTCCCTACTAGTAACCATGTTAGACCCTACTAGTATCCATGTTAGACCCTACTAGTAACCATGTTAGACCCTACTAGTATCCATGTTAGACCCTACTAGTAACCATGTTAGACCCTACTCTTATCCATGTTAGACCCTACTAGTAACCATGTTAGACCCTACTAGTAACCATGTTAGACCCTACTAGTAACCATGTTAGACCCTACTAGTAACCATGTTAGACCCTACTAGTAACCATGTTAGACCCTACTAGTATCCATGTTAGACCCTACTAGTAACCATGTTAGACCCTATTAGTAACCATGTTAGACCCTACTAGTAAACATGTTAGACCCTACTAGTATCCATGTTAGACCCTACTAGTAACCATGTTAGACCCTACTAGTATCCATGTTAGACCCTACTAGTAACCATGTTAGACCCTACTAGTATCCATGTTAGACCCTACTAGTAACCATGTTAGACCCTACTAGTAACCATATTAGACCCTACTAGTATCCATGTTAGACCCTACTAGTAACCATGTTAGACCCTACTAGTAACCATGTTAGACCCTACTAGTAACCATGTTAGACCCTACTAGTAACCATGTTAGACCCTACTAGTATCCATGTTAGACCCTACTAGTAACCATGTTAGACCCTACTAGTAACCATGTTAGACCCTACTAGTAACCATGTTAGACCCTACTAGTAACCATGTTAGACCCTACTAGTATCCATGTTAGACCCTACTAGTATCCATGTTAGATGCTACTAGTATCCATGTTAGACCTTACTAGTAACCATGTTAGACCCTACTAGTAACCATGTTAGACCCTACTAGTAACCATGTTAGACCCTACTAGTAACCATGTTATTCCCTACTAGTAACCATGTTAGACCCTACTAGTAACCATGTTATTCCCTACTAGTAACCATGTTAGACCCTACTAGTAACCATGTTAGACCCTCCTAGTAACCATGTTAGACCCTCCTAGTAACCATTTTAGACTCTACTAGTAACCATGTTAGACCCTACTAGTAACCATGTTAGACCCTACTAGTAACCATGTTAGACCCTACTAGTAACCATGTTATTCCCTACTAGTAACCATGTTAGACCCTACTAGTAACCATGTTAGACCCTACTAGTAACCATGTTAGACCCTTCTAGTAACCATGTTATTCCCTACTAGTAACCATGTTATTCCCTACTAGTAACCATGTTATTCCCTACCAGTAACCATGTTATTCCCTACTAGTATCCATGTTAGACCCTCCTAGTAACCATGTTAGACCCTCCTAGTAACCATTTTAGACTCTACTAGTAACCATGTTAGACCCTACTAGTAACCATGTTAGACCCTACTAGTAACCATGTTATTCCCTACTAGTAACCATGTTAGACCCTACTAGTAACCATGTTAGACCCTACTAGTAACCATGTTAGACCCTACTAGTAACCATGTTAGACCCTACTAGTAACCATGTTATTCCCTACTAGTAACCATGTTATTCCCTACCAGTAACCATGTTATTCCCTACTAGTAACCATGTTATTCCCTACTAGTAACCATGTTAGACCCTACTAGTATCCATGTTAGTTAGGTTAGTCCCTACTAGTGTCCATGTTAGTTAGGTTAGCCCCTACTAGTATCCATGTTAGTTAGGTTAGCCCCTACTAGTATCCATGTTAGTTAGGTTAGCCCCTACTAGTATCCATGTTAGTTAGGTTAGCCCCTACTAGTGTCCATGTTAGTTAGGTTAGCCCCTACTAGTATCCATGTTAGTTAGGTTAGCCCCTGTATCTTCTTCTCTGAGTGGAGGTATTTCAGATCCTTCAGAATTTCTGAGGATGGTAGTGATCTGAGTCTCATCCAGCAACCCCGGCTCCAACTGGAACAAACACACAACCACCGTTAGTTAGCACAACTCACACAACCACCGCTGTTAGTTAGCACAAGTCACACAACCACCACTGTTAGCTAGCACAACTCACACAACCACCGCTGTTAGTTAGCACAACTCACACAACCACCGCTGTTAGTTAGCACAACTCACACAACCACCACTGTTAGCTAGCACAACTCACACAACCCCTTGTGTTAGTTAGCACAACTCACACAACCCCTTGTGTTAGTTAGCACAACTCACACAACCAACGCTGTTAGTTAGCACAACTCACACAACCACCACTGTTAGTTAGCACAAGTCACACAACCACCACTGTTAGCTAGCACAACTCACACAACCACCGCTGTTAGTTAGCACAACTCACACAACCAGCACTGTTAGTTAGCACAACTCACACAACCACCAGTGTTAGTTAGCACAACTCACACAACCACCAGTGTTAGTTAGCACAACCACCAGTGTTAGTTAGCACAACCACCAGTGTTAGTTAGCACAACCACCAGTGTTAGTTAGCACAACCACCAGTGTTAGTTAGCACAACGTACACATATTGGCCGACTACTGGAACATCACTCACCAGATCTAATGCTGAGCCTCCCCCTAGATACTCCATGATGATCCATAGCTTGGCCTCCTTAAACAGAGGAGGTGTTAGGACAGGGAGTTAGGTCTGGTGGGAGTCAGGAGTATTTTATCCTGGTTTAATGAAGGAGCTGTCACACGGACTCAACACAGTGATCTCCTGCTCTATAAACCTAACCCTTAACCTTTAACGTAACCTAACGTACTCTTCCCTGGTCCTGACCTATGACCCTAACGTACTCTTCCCTGGTCCTGACCTATGACCCTAACGTACTCTTCCCTGGTCCTGACCTATGACCCTACAGTACTCTTCCCTGGTCCTGACCTATGACCCTAACCCTGCAGTACTCTTCCCTGGTCCTGAACTATGACCCTGACCCTACAGTACTCTTCCCTGGTCCTGAACTATGACCCTAACTCTACAGTACTCTTCCCTGGTCCTGAACTATGACCCTAACCCTACAGTACTCTTCCCTGGTCCTGACCTATGACCCTAACCCTACAGTACTCTTCCCTGGTCCTGAACTATGACCCTAGCCCTGCAGTACTCTTCCCTGGTCCTGACCTATGACCCTAACCCTGCAGTACTCTTCCCTGGTCCTGACCTATGACCCTAACCCTACAGTACTCTTCCCTGGTCCTGACCTATGACCCTAACCCTGCAGTACTCTTCCCTGGTCCTGACCTATGACCCTAACCCTGCAGTACTCTTCCCTGGTCCTGAACTATGACCCTAACCCTACAGTACTCTTCCCTGGTCCTGAACTATGACCCTAACCCTACAGTACTCTTCCCTGGTCCTGACCTATGACCCTAACCCTTCCCTAGTCCTGAACTATGACCCTAACCCTACAGTACTCTTCCCTGGTCCTGAACTATGACCCTAACCCTACAGTACTCTTCCCTGGTCCTGAACTATGACCCTAACCCTGCAGTACTCTTCCCTGGTCCTGACCTATGACCCTAACCCTGCAGTACTCTTCCCTGGTCCTGAACTATGACCCTAACCCTGCAGTACTCTTCCCTGGTCCTGAACTATGACCCTAACCCTACAGTACTCTTCCCTGGTCCTGAACTATGACCCTAACCCTACAGTATGAATATCATTCTGTTGAACAATAGTAGGATTTACATCCAGTAACATAATGACATCATGGGTCCCTGATCTGTAGAGTTCTGGTTATGAATATCATTCTCTTCACCCAGGTTACTACTATTCTACACCCAGGTTACTACTATTCTACACCCAGGTTACTATTCTAAACCCAGGTTATTATTCTAATGAGCGCCGACACCAAATAAGACCACATGGTTGGTCCGGACCAGACCAAATCTGAACCGATCATACAGGTCTATGTTTCAGAAGTTTGGACATCACAGTACAGTACAGTAGTGTACAGTAAAACCTGAACAGTAGAGTACAGTAGAAATCAGTACAGTAGAGCAGCGGTAATGTGTTGTTTTACACACAGAGAGAGACAGAGACAGACAGACAGAGTGTAGCATGTGACCCATCTGTGGTTTGTAACTACTATGATTTCCCATTGTACCCAATTCAATTCCACTAATTTAGTTACATAGCTACCTCAAATACCTGGTACCCCTGTAGATAGCCATGTTATTACCTGGTACCCCTGTAGATAACCATGTTATTACCTGGTACCCCTGCACATTGACTCAGTACTGGTACTCCCTGTAGATAGCCATGTTATTACCTGGTACCCCTGCACACTGACTCAGTACTGGTACTCCCTGTAGATAGCCATGTTATTACCTGGTACCCCTGCACACTGACTCAGTACTGGTACTCCCTGTAGATAGCCATGTTATTACCTGGTACTCCCTGTACAGTGCATTCGGAAAGCTTTCAGACCACTTTCTACATTTTGTTATGTTACAGCCTTATTGTAAAATGGATTAGATTGTTTTTTCCACCTCAATCTACACACAATACCCCATAATGACAAAAACTGTAATATCACATTTACATAAGTATTCAGACCCTTTACTCAGTACTTTGTTGAAGCACCTTTGGCAGCGATTATAGCCTCAAGTCTTCTTGGGTATGACGGTACAAGCTTGGCACACCTGTATTTGGGGAGTTTCTCCCATTCTTCTCTGCAGATCCTCTCAAGCTCTGTCAGGTTGGATGGGGAGCGTTGCTGCACAGCTTTTTTCAGGTCTCTCCAGATGTTCGATCGTTTTCAAGTCTGGGCTCTGGCTCGGCCACTCAAAGACATTCAGAGACTTCTCCCCAAGCCACTCTTGCGTTTTCTTGGCTGTGTGCTTGCGGTCGTTGTCCTGTTGGAAGGTGAACCGTCGCCCCAGTCCGAGGTCCTGAGTGCTCTGGAGAAGGTTTTCATCAAGGATCTCTGTACTTTGCTCCGTTCATCTTTCCCTCGATCCTGACTAGTCTCCCAGTCCCCCATAGCATGATGCTGCCACCACCATGCTTCACCGTTGGGATGGTGCCAGGTTTCCTCCAGACGTGAGGCTTGGCTTTCAGGCCAAAGAGTTCAATCTTGGTTTCATCAGACCAGAGAATCTTGTTTCTCATGGTTGAGAGTCTTTAGGCGACTTTTGGCAAACTCCAAGCGGCCTGTCATGTGCCTTTTGCTGAGGAGTGGCTTCCATCTTGCCACTCTACCATAAAGGCTTGATTGGTGGAGCTCTGCCAGTGATCATCAGGTTCTTGGTCACCTCCCTGACCAAGGCCCTTCTCCCCCAATTGCTCAGTTTGGCTGGGCAGCCAGCTCTAGAAAGAATTTTGGTGGTTCCTCACTTCTTCCATTTAAGAATGATGAGGCCATTGTGTTCTTGGAGACCTTCAATGCTGCAGAAATATTGTTGTACCCTTACCCAGATCTGTGCCTCGAGACAATCCTGTCTCAGAGCTCTACGGATAATTCCTTAGAAGATAAATAGATAGATAGAGTGTCACGGCCGGCTCGCAAGCCGCGACAAAGAAGGAGACAACACGTTGGATAATGCTAAAAAAAATAACATTTATTACAGTAAGAATAATTAATTTAGACGAGACGAACAGAAACAAACGACGTAATCAAGGATCAAACGGCATGAGGCTGGGAGAGCGCGCCCCGTCACACCTGAAGGGAACTGCTTTTATTGCCGGCATCAGCTCAAACACAGGTGTAACTCCTCAGCCGTCAATGACGTCACTCACCCTAACTCCATCCTGCAAACCAAACAAAAAGAACACACAAACACAACCCATACTGGGTTCATAACACCCTCCCCCATAGAAAGGGTTACATTTATGAAACCAACCTAACCCTTCACCCGATAACCCCCCATACTGAAAAACACCAACCATTTCATTTTACTCCCAATATCCTCAGAAACTACGGGCCCTTGTTAGAAAACACAGTTCAGAAGAGTAAGGAGCTCTAGACAATGCGTCTGCCACCACATTGTCTGTACCTTTGATGTGCCGAATATCAAGGGCGTATGATTGCAGGAAGAGGCACCAACGAGTCAAACGTTGGTTTGGGCACCGCAAAGAGTGTAAATAAATTAGCGAATTGTGGTCAGTATACACAACCAATGAATCTGTCACTGATCCCACATACACTTCAAAATGCTGCAGGGCCCAAATCAGCGCTAAGGCCTCTTTCTTAATCACAGAATAATTTAACTGATAAAAATGAAAACTTCTTAGAAAAATAACTAACGGAACAGTGAATTCCCTCATCATCAGTTTGTAACAGTACAGCTCCCGCACCAACGTTGCTAGCATCTACGCACAACCTAAAAGGGCGATCAAATCGGGGAGCTGCCAACACAGGAGCGGAAGTGAGCAGTGATTTAGCTGCCTCAAAAGCTTCCTGACAGACAGAAATCCAGACAAAAACTGCTTTTGCCTTCAGCAAAATCAGTGAGTGGGGCTACCACGGTGGAAAAATTCCTACAAAATCCCCGATAGTAACCCACTAACCCCAAAAACCGCATCAACTCCTTCTTGGTGGAAGGAGAAGGAAATTGATCAATGGCCTCAACCTTGGCCCGAACTGGACGCACACAACCCTGTCCAACGACCTTACCCAAGTAAGTCACGGTGGCTTTGGCAAACTCGCATTTGGCCAAATTAACAGTCAGGCCAGCCTCAACAAAACGTGAGAACAGGTCGGCAATATGACTCAAGTGCTGCTCCCATGAATCACTAAAAACCACCACATCGTCTAAATAAACCGCGACTCCCTCCAATCCATAAACAACCCTATTCATAAGTCGCTGAAAGGTTGCAGGCGCATTTCTGAGACCAAAACTCATAACATTATAAGAAAATAACCCCTCAGATGTAATAAAGGAAGAAATCTCTTGAGCCCTTGGGGTCAACGGAACCTGCGAGTAGCCCTTAAGCAGATCGAACTTACTTACAAATTTCACCGCCCCAACCCGATCAACACAATCCTCAATACGAGGGAGTGGAAAAGAGTCTGGTTGTCACTTTATTTACTTTCCTATAGTCGGTGCAAAACCGATAAGTTCCATCCGATTTGTTGACAAGCAAGCAGGGAGATGCCCAGCTGGAAAATGATGGCCGTGCGATGTCGTGATCTAGCATATACTGAACTTCAGCAACAAGATGTAAAAGTTTATTTGGAGACACCTGGTAAAAATGTTGGGGAATGGGCTCAGCATCCCCAACATCAATATCGTGCTCCACCCAATGTTGTACATCACCAAATAACGAGACAGTGATTAATAAGAGCAATCAAGTCGGTACGTTTACTCTGTTAAATGGCTCAACATTTTTAAGAGTCTCTGAATTTTTAAGGCGTCCCAACAGCACCGTATCCTCGGGGAAAGAAACTCCTTCATCAATTCCCTCCTCCAAAGGAACAGGTGAAATACTCTCAACTAACAATGCAGGTTTCACATCCGTCTTGGCCTCTAACACTTTATTAGAACGACAATAATAGGGCTTCAACAAATTAATATGACACAACTGTGTTGACTTCCTTCTCACTGGGGTGGCAATAAGATAGTTTAAGTCAGTAACTTGTTTCACCACTACATACGGACCAGGTAAAACGAGCTTGAAATGGTGACCCCTCCACCGGTAACAAAGCCAACACTTGATCGCCCGGTATAAATTGTCGTTTCTCAGTTCGCCGATCGTAAAGTGACTTCATACGTCTCTGCGAAGAATGCAGTTGTTCTTTTGCCATCTTACCTGCTTCATACAATCTGCGCTTAAAGTCGTTCACATAACTTAGCAAATTCTGAGGTGGTGTACCTTCAGTCCAGTTATCGCGGAGCACAGCCAGTGGTCCCCGAACGGTGTGCCCAAACACCAAATCATTTGGACTGAAACCAGTACTTTCCTGGCTTACCTCACGCGCTGACAACATCAACCACGGTAATCCCTGCTCCCAATCATCCTCCAGCTCTGTACAATAAGCACGCAATAAGGACTTCAGCGTCTGATGGAAACGCTCCAGAGCCCCCTGGCTTTGGGCATGATAAGCGCTAGCTTTATTGTGCTTTATGTGCAACAGTTTCAAAACCTGTGAAAACAAATGAGACGTAAAATTAGAACCCTGATCACTTTGCACAATCTTCGGAATGCCAAAAATGGAAATGAACTGAGTCAAGGCCTTCACCACTGATTTTGCAGTGATCGTATGGAGGGGATAGGCCGCAGGGTACCGAGTCGATGCACACATAACCGTGAGCAAATAAATACTACCCGATTTTGATCTAGGCAGTGGGCCTACACAATCAATAATCAAGTGCTCAAAAGGTGGACTAACTGCAGGAATAGGAAACAGTGGAGCAGGTTTGATCTTCTGATTTGGCTTGCCTGTTAGTTGACAGGTATGACATGTCTTGATATACTTTGACACATCCTTCTTCAATTTTGGCCCAAAAAAATGACGAAGGATTCTGTCATAAGTCTTTCTTACACCTAAGTGTCCAGCAAGTTTATCATGAGAAATCTCCAACACCAATGCTCGATATTTCTCTGGAACTACCACCTGCATGATAGGATCCCCAGCAAAGTCACTTCCATGAGGAATCCATTTCCTCAGCAACATTCCATCTTGCAAAAAATAACCATGAGCAACCTGCCTAATTTCATCAGAAGACATCACACTCTCAAACAATCTATGGAGAGAAGAATCAAGTTGCTGCTCCTGGATCAATGCAGAAGAGGAAACAGAAAAGTCATCAGGCAAGGAAAATGTTGGTCTAACTACAGAATCAGAGGATAACCTTGGCTGGGCAGAGGTCATAAATCGAGTTACAGCACAAGCAGTAAATACCTCTGGAAAGTTCTTGTTGCTCTCATCAGGACCTGGAAGGGGAAAAGATGAAACCACAGGAGGTGAAAAAAGTATTTGGCCAAACCCTGTCCCCTGCCAAATTATTACCCAGGATTATATCTACACCCCCCCCCCCCCCCCCACTGGCAAGGAGAGGGACAAGGACAAGGACAAATTGAAATGCGTCCAGAGGGAGCTGAAGTTGCGGATTGCTGAGGGGAAGAGAGTGTATAAGGAGAAGATGGAGGACAAGCTGAGGCAGAGCCAGGTGAGAGAGGTGTGGAAGGGTATGAGAAATATCACTGGCTTCAAAAAGTCAAACAGTGGGCAGACGGAGGGGACCCAGGACAGAGCCAATGAGCTGAACCAATTTTTTAACAGGTTTGATACTGGCCCTGTCCACCTCCCCTCCAGCTCCCCAGACCACACACCCTCACGGCTGTCCCACCCCCACTTTGCTCACAGCACCTCTGCAATCAGTGACCCCACCTCCGCCCCTGCTCCCCCTGGACTGATCCTCAACACCCCCCTTCCCCCCACCTCCCCACCTGGGCTGGCTTTCACCACCAACCAAGTGAAGAGAGAGCTGGAGAGACTACATCTGTGGAAAGCGGCGGGCCCTGATGGCATCAGCCCAAGGGTGCTGAGGGTCTGTGCTGACCAACTGTGTGGAATACTCCAGCGTCTTTTCAACCTTAGCCTGAGCCTAGAAAGGGTCCCTGTGCTGTGGAAAACATCCTGCCTCGTCCCAGTGCCCAAGAAGGCACACTCCACTGTCCTGAATGACTTCAGACCTGTAGCGCTAACATCCCACATCATGAAGACCCTGGAAAGGTTAGTCCTCGCCCACCTCAGACCCCTGGTGTGCTCATCACTGGACCCCCTGCAGTTTGCATACCAGCGCAACATCGGGGTGGATGATGCAATCATCTACCTTCTGCAGAGGGCCTACTCTCACCTGGACAACGCAGGTTGCACTGTGAGGGTTATGTTTTTTGACTTCTCCAGTGCCTTCAATACCATTCAGCCCCTGCTACTGGGTGAGAAGATGAGGAGGATGAAAGTGGAAGCACCCTTAGTCTCCTGGGTCACGGACTACATGACCGGTAGGCCACAATTTGTGCGACTACAGAGCTGTGTGTCAGAACGGGCAGTTAGCAACACAGGGGCCCCCCAGGGAACGGTCCTGTCCCCCTTCCTGTTCACCCTCTACACCTCAGACTTCAGATATAACTCTGAAACATGCCAGCTACAGAAGTTCTCGGATGACTCTGCTATTGTAGGGTGCATCAGGGGTGGGCAGGAGGAGGAGTACAGGAGCACAATCAGTGACTGTGTTGTGGTGTGAGCAGAACCACCTTCAGCTCAACATCAGCAAAACAAAGGAGATGGTGGTGGACTTCAGGAGAACCTTTTTTGCAGTGGTGTGCTGGGGAGCAAACATCAAAGCCGGTGATGCTTCTCGGGTAAATAAGCTGATCAGTAAGGCTAGCTCTGTCCTGGGGATGAGCCTTGACACTCTAGAGGAGGTGGTGGAGAGACGGATCCTGGCCAAACTGCTGGCCATCATGGACAACGTCACCCACCCTCTGCATGCCATGGTTATGACGCAGAGGAGCACTTTCAGTCACAGACTGATCCCACCACGTGTGCCAGAGAGCGCTACAGGAGGTCCTTCCTACCGGCGGCTATTAGACTATATAATGCCTCACCGGGGTGCCGTGCCGTCGGCAACATAGATGTGGAACTGCTGGGGTGCTAGGACCTAGTTTAACAATTATGTATCCATCCGTGAGTAACTCTGGTCCGTCAGCACTGATCCACTCAGGACCTATTTATTCATACAGGTCTGTATATACATACTCATGTACAGTTGTTATATCATATCACATGCAATATTGTAAGTAATTATTGGACTTAACCTACGTAGGCATTCACTCAGGAATGCATTTTAGTATCCTGCCAGTTGCACCTTTTCTCATTGCTTTTAGTATATCAAATGTGCAATACATGCAGTTGTCTGTAATTAAACCCTGCGCACTAAGGACTGTATTTTAAGGGAATTACTATTATTACCCCAAATGATATCATACACACATTTAGCTATTAAAGTATCTCTTCCTGTCATTTACCTGTACAGTTTGTGTAACCATGCAAGTATTCACTTATCTGTAAATATAACTGTATACCTAACTGTACAGCTAATTTAACCATGAAAAATATTCACTTACCTGTTCATTTACCCAGTCTGTCTATTAAGTAAACTATTATTACCCTCGCTCATATCATACGCATTTTTAGCTACTGAAGTATTTCTCTGCCATCGACCTGTATAGTATAGTTAACCATCCAACATCCACCAATGTATAGTGTACATATTCAGCCAACCACTCATACTATGCAATGTCCTTTTATAGCTTTTTTTTGCACTCCAGATATCTTGTATTTCTATACTTTTTCATACTGCCGCTCTATGTATCATGTACCGTGTATCTGTCTTTTGTGTACTTTCGTTGTGGCATTTTGCACCTGCCCTGTGTTTTGTTGTAGCTGCTTGACAATGAAATTCCCCCCCCGGGGATCAATAAAGTATCTATCTATCTATCTATCTATCTATCTATCTATCTATCTATCTATCTATCTATCTATCAATGATGGACGCACTCCAACCACCACTTCATTCACAAGTTCAGATGACAACATTATCTTATGTAAAGGGACAGACAGGACATTTAACCCAATTCCTCTAATAAGAACACTAATCTCGGTGTCACTCAGAAGAAAATGGCAACACATCCTGCAAAATAAAGGACTCCGAAGTTCCCGTGTCCCTCAGTATCGTCACTGGAACTTTTGTCTCTTTACCAACAATCGACACATGCCCATAAGAAATAAAAGGTGCATAATCTCCATCTTTCAAGTGATTACCTACTGTGGGAGATCCTTCAGAAGACAAGTCAACAGAATTTAACCATGGTGCCACAAGACCAGCTGGTTTAACGCGAGGAACCTTTCCCCCTTTGCTCTTAGCTTTAAGCACAGGGCACTCATTTTTCCAATGGCCTTTACCACAACAATAATTACAGATCAGAGATGAATCCCTGGTGTTGATATATACAATTACTCGAGAAGGAGACAAGTCATAACTCATGACCAGGTGGAATTGATATTCAGTCAAGCGATTTATTTGATGCAAAGATATTTGGTAACTCGTGCACGGGCTCGTTCCTTCAGCTCTTAGGGAGTCGTCCGGAACAAAGAGACCTCCTAAACACGTGGCACACATATTTATACAGAGCAATAGTAATAAAATGACGTAGGTAGATTCACACTCCTGACTGGTCGTTGTTATGGAGGGCAGTCCCTCCTCGGGCAGTATCGACTTCCCATTGGCTCTTGGCAGTGTTCTTTGTCCTCGGAGTCCAGCCCTCATAAGTCTGTGTGTGTTTAGGATTAGATATTCTAAAAGATGTGTGTAATACAGGTTGTGTAATGTTTCGAGCTAATGTGTGTAATACAGCGTTGGTAATAAGCGACATCAAGAATATATTTATTACAAATCCCCCTCTTCACGTCTCACAAGAGAAAATAGGCCAACGGCTAGTCCAATATATATGTGGGTTCAGAGACCTCCACTCTGATAGATGAGGGTGGTAAACTTTTATGGCTAATCTCCTGCTAGCCTAAGAACTACATCCTGACTCATTTACCAAATGGTAACATTCTAACCATTGTCTATGGAATTTCTAATACATCTTTACAGTTTCAGGGTGAAACATCTTAGTCATTAACATTAAACATACAAATGTCTTTATCAATCCACCCTTTGACTAAATTTTCACACTGATCATTACACATCCATCCTCATAGGATTCCTAAATGTCATACAAAATCAAACTTAATCCAAACAAAACCAATACATGTATTTATATTCCATACTCATCAACTACTGTTCTAGGCCTATTCATTCATAACTCTTCCGGTTAGGATCTTCATCATGACCTTCATATAAAGAATCAGTCTTTTATAAGCATTAAAGATTGTCTCATTCAACATGGGCTCCTTGGAATTGAAAGGATCTCAATCATCTACTAGGCTTGGAGGGTATCTTCATCATTCCACTAAATGTATACAACATCTGTTAGCCTGAACAAAATTCCCATTTCCCCTCCCAGTTACACTCTTCATTCAAGATTTTCACATTAGATCTAAGAAATGTTTCATTCAATCTGTAGTTGTCTGGATTGAATCGATCATCAGTGTCCTCCTCGTCCACCACTGCTGGTGAATTGTATTCCTCCTTCCACTGATCAGAATCTGGAACTGGTCTATGTCTCACCATCTGCTTGGACGCCTGCACTTTCCAACCCTCGGACACAGGGAACAAAACAGCAACCACATAATACAAGCATACACATACAGGCAATAGCTGCCCC
Organism: Thymallus thymallus; assembly: GCA_023634145.1. NCBI lineage: Eukaryota > Metazoa > Chordata > Actinopteri > Salmoniformes > Salmonidae > Thymallus > Thymallus thymallus. The sequence continues at coordinate 125,114 of JAKYLM010000079.1, forward strand.
CAAAATTGTGGCTACTATGGTTTTCCATTTACCAAATATTTCATCAAACCATTCTGTCACATATGTATTCACTCCTGAGTTCTCAGTCCATCCTTCACTTAGAGCTGTCAATCCTGCAAAAGCTCTGGTGTCTTAGGAATAAATTTACAACAACTGCCCCCACCATTCTGCATACTCCACCCATTTCTGCCAGCAACATATCTAGAGCCAACCTATTTCTCCAAGTCATGAGCGAGGTGGCGGATAATTGGTTTGAGATCCCCTTCACTGCATCCTCACTCCCCTTTACGAATCATTACTGATTGATCCAATCCACATGTTTATTGAACGTCACCCACCAAAAGAACGTTGTCCTGAAACCTTCACCTACTTGATTCATAGATTCATATTCATCAGGGACTCATCCCTAGGAATTCCAATCGCATCAATCCAAACAGGGCTATTCTCCTCCTTGGCACAACCCTTCCTACGCCTGATTAAACCTTTCCTTGGTTTCTGGTAACTAATTCTAACTGGCTGGACCAATAGGACTGGGGTGCAGGTACCTACCCACCCTTTTTGCAGTGTCTGCCTCATACGTCCTTTACTGGTACACGCCCATCACACATTTGTTACCAGGCTGTAAGGTTTAGTAGTTTCTCCTGTGACTCTGAACTCAGATCAGTAACATTAACTACTGACTTACTCCATTAAAATCACTCAAATCTCTGCTGTCATTCTATCACACTCCCCTGGAGTCAGAGTGAACTGGGGTGGGTTAGCAGCCTCTTTCAATCTCGCCAACCTCATCCCTGTACAGTTTTCACCTCTGTTTTGCTCAGTTAATTTTATACAGGTATCCTAACCATAGTCATCCGCGCAAGCCCCATACTTGTATATCTTCTTGGCACACTGCCTTCACTTAATATTTTCCCCAAGTATGTTTAAACTGTAGGCCAAAGGTAACTAGCAGTAGGTCCTGTACAGAGGTATAATGCATAAGTATGAACACCTTTCTCTCGAATACATACTCCCACTTAATGGAGAGGTTATCAATATTTATTTTGAAAACCACATCCTGCCTCTCTCTGGACACTATGTTATAATATTCACTTCTAGTGGAATCCTTATCCTGAGTCGTCTGTCTTTTAATTCTTTCCCATGGTAGAGTTTCATTTTTTATTTTTGGTGAGTGGTGGATCTGGATGTATCAAAATTAAGACTGATGTAGCTCAGGGTCCCCCATATTTCCAAGAACCGCCAACCCTCTCCTGTCCTTAGTCAGTCTGCTGAGTACCACCCCATACTCACACCTCTAGGAACACACTACAGTGATGATAGGTCGGGGTAGGGAATCTTCGTTAAGGAGGTAACCCCCGGACCCTATTGGTACTCGGTTCTGCTCCTTAACTCTGTGTGTGTTCAGCAGTGTTTGTATGCGTTCTTACCTCCTTGCAGTGGGCAACGTGGACCCAGGTCGCTCTCTTTCTGAACATATCTAAACGGCAAATAGGCAGTTTCCACCAAGACCTGGTAGGGCCTTCCCAACCGGGCTGCTTCCAGTCTTTCCTTTTCAATCATTGGACCCGCACCCAATCACCTGGTTGGATAGAGTGGGTCACTCTCTCCTTCAGTTCACCTGTAGGTCACAAAATCTTTGACATACGGGTGTGATTAGCAAACAATCTTCTCATGTATTCAGCCAGAGTATTCTCAGGGTCTATCTCTGCCTGCTCTGGTCCTCCTAACTCTACATCCTACTATAGGTATTCATCCTACCAAGTTTCTTCCAGTACTTATATAGTTCTTCCTTAGTCTACTATTTATTGTTCCATTCATGTGTTTAATTAAACCTGCCGATTGCGGATGAATATGAACAATATTTCTTCCTGGTAATATCTAACTTCTATCACAGTCAATCATCATTACTTTCCTTCACCCCCTTGCTTCCCTGTCTCGCCAATAGTTCCTTTAAAATTTCTGTGATACGTATCTCTACATCTGTCTTATCCCCCTCTCCCCCCTGAGCTCCCTCAGTTTCCCTCTGATTAGGATAGGGGGTGGTCCCTCACCACTACTACTTCATCATCTGGATTCTCCCCCCATGCCCAATCTACTAATGAGGGATACAATTTCAATCCAGAATTATCTATGGGTGGCCGTGTGTTCTGACTTCAATTATTTTCCTATCACTAGACAAGAGCACTTTTTCTCAATCATATCAATAAAGTCTAATGCAATGTGTGTAAAGAAACCACTAAGTAACATTACCTGGTTTAAGAAGTATCCACTTGGCAATGTTATATTAAATGCACATAACGCATACTAAAAATAGTCTTATATTCGGCAAACCTACGGAATGAGTTACTCTAGCAACACAAATTTACCTGAAAGGTGTTGTCTACAGAGGCCATCAGGGCCCTGGGAGCAACCTCTGGTCTCCCATAGGGAGTGAGACATATGGTCAGTCCCCTGTTGTTGTTGCAACTCAACAACAGGCGAGGCCATAGCAAAAACCAGATACACAACATGGGTGTGAAACCTTTCAGCAGCAACTTTATTACTTAAGCTAATGTTATCTTGATTGCCTTGCAGGCACAAACCTTCAAAATGCCAACCTAACTGGGAGCAACCTAGCTTCCAGCAGGGCCTCAATCTGTAAACATATTATTTACTTAATATTTCCATAATGCATTCATAAAATCACTACTTTTCCAAACTCCTACTCATAGTGGGCAAACACCAATCTAAATCAGAATATCTGTTCACATGTACACCACTACCTAGTTTACATGACTCAGTGAGGGCCATCATAGTAAATTAGAACCTGTAATCACAAAAGTGAAATAAACCACAAATAAAGTTGATCAATATTGTCCTATTAAGTAAGACTGTCAACTAAAAAATAAAAATAACCCATATTCTATAAATACTGTCCTATCAATTGAGTCAATCTCATTTTTTAACACAGCCCATCCCCCACATTTGTTTCTTATCAAGTTCAAACGTTGTGTGTAATACAGGTTGTGTAATGTTTCGAGCTAATGTGTGTAATACAGCGTTGGTAATAAGCGACATCAAGAATATATTTATTACACTGGGCATACGATCCACTTTATCTTAAAAAATATCAGCCTTTTTTCGAAACTCAAAACAACTCCTGTGCGTTAACACACAGTCATCAGCCAACTCAGTAGCTTTAACAGCTGTTTCAGCTTTCTGCTCATTTATATATGTGGCAATTCGAGCAGGAACAGAGTTCTTAAACGGTTCAACCACAATAAAGTTAGTCAACTCTTCCAACGTGGTTACCTCAGATGCCAGACACCAGCGATTAAAAGCAATAGTGAGCTCTAGCAAACTCCACATGAGCCTCCTTTTCCCCCTTGGACGGCCTCCTTTACCCCCTTGGACGGCCTCCTTTACCCCCTTGGACGGCCTCCTTTACCCCCTTGGACGGCCTCCTTTACCCCCTTGGACGGCCTCCTTTACCTCCTAACCCTTCTGGTACTAAACTCGTACGCCTTTAAAACTGCCGCTTTAACGGTACAGTAATCGTTGCAGTCGGAGAGTGAAAGGGCAGAATAAGCTTCTTGCCAGTGAGCACACATTGTAAAAGCAGTGTACTGTATAGAATATATTCTGTCATTTAACATACATTGCTTTTGTCCAAGGTCCATTCCTGTGTGACACCCTAACATATTTACTCTTGCCTGACTTAATCATTGCAACATATAGAACCTCGAGATAATACTGATGAGACAGCTAATCTTTTGAATGCCATTTGCGCAACACACCCTACAATCACAAGCTTACACAAACAGGCATTTCACAACATAACTGAAAACGGGAACCCCCATCCTGTTGTTGCATCACATTGCATGTCAGCAGATAATCACACACACACACAGATTTATGAGGGCTGGACTCCGAGGACAAAGAACACTGCCAAGAGCCAATGGGAAGTCGATACTGCCCGAGGAGGGACTGCCCTCCATAACAACGACCAGTCAGGCGTGTGGATCTACCAGACTCTGCCTACGTCATTTTATTACTATTGCTCTGTATAAATATGTGGGCCACATGTTTAGGAGGGCTCTTTGTTCCGGACGATTCCCTAAGAACTGAAGGAACGAGCCCGTGCACGAGTTACCAAATATCTTTGCATCAAATAAATCGCTTGATTGAATATCAATTCCACCTGGTCCTGAGTTATGACTTGTCTCCTTCTCGAGTGATTTTGAACATCAACAGTACCTTCCTTACTAGGCCAATGTCTTGCCTCCGCTATTCGCTCAAACAATATAAAGAATGTATCTGGGTCTCGCTCATTAAACTTAGGCATTAGCCTCACATTTCCAGCAGTGTCAAACATTTGAGAATCATCAGCTGAACCATTTAGCCCACCTTGTCTTATTATCTCCAGGCGGTATTTCTGCAGCTCAACACTAGTCTGTTCATTTCTAGTTTTTTCACGCTCTACGTTCCTGTTCAAGCTGTAACAGCAATAATCGTTCCTGTTGCTCAAAAGTTAGAGCCGACATGAGGTTTTACTTGACTGGTAGTATCTGCATCTGACATGTCAAACAATACAGCTTGTTCTATCAGTCTTGTTTTAAGTATCTAACTGTACTATCCTTTAACCTCTTATCTCCCAGTTCCATTTCATAATCATCCGCAATTTTGAATAACTGATCTTTTGTACACGAATCAAGCAAAACTTCAGGAGAAATAATAAAGTCTTCAACTAGATTAGACATTTTTCCACCTTAAATGCACGTTACAAAATAGGTGTGTTTTACAAACCCCAGCAGGAGGAATAAAATGGTTCCCTGTCTATATTTAAAAAATCTAACTAACTCAGCTCTAATCTTCATGTGGTTACTGGTGAGGGGTTTTAAACACCAACTCCCGTCAGTACGAAGAAAAGGCGACTCACTCCTACCACGGATATGCACCCGAGACAACTGCTCTACTCACGGCCACCACACACAAATAATACAACCATTACATTAAACCCACTTCTTCCAAAAGGGAACATGCAGCTACACCTAACAAGGGAACAAAATGTATTCAATATTCCTCCCACAACAGGATTAGCAAAAATCACTTTCCTCCTAGAAAACAGCACAGAACAGCCAAAGATAGATACAGCAATCCATGCATTCCGTCGTCAAAATAAACTAATCCAACGCTTATTTTCTTCAAGTACGACGTACAAAACATCCCAAACAATAGCGCTAAACAAACAACCTCTCTTCCAGTTTTACATTCGGTTAATCAACACGCTGAATTTCCTTACAAAAATAACCGAAAGCAAAAAAAATAACAAAGCGCTTCCAAATCATCACACAATTTCAAACGTTCAGGATCCAGGACGAGCCGCCATTTATCACCGCCGGCTCTCAAGCCGCGACAAAGAAGGAGACAACACGTTGGATAATGCAAAAAAATAAAAAAAAATAACATTTATTACAGTAAGAATAATTCATTTGGAAGAGACGAACAGAAACAAACGACGTAATCAAGGATCAAACGGCACGAGGCTGGGAGAGCGCGGCCCGTCACACCTGAAGGGAACTGCTTTTATTACCGGCATCGACTCTAACACAGGTGTAACTCCCTGTCATTAATGATGTCACTCACCCTAACTCCATCCTGCAAACCAAACAAAAAGAACACACACACACACAACCCATACTGGGTTCATAACGATAGATAGATAAGGATAGAGATAGATGGATGGATACTTTATTGATCCCCGCTCATGGCTTGGTTTTTGCTCTGACATGCACTGTCAACTGTGGGACCTTATATAGACAGGTATGTGCCTTTCCAAATCATGTCTAATCAATTGAATTTACCACAGGTGGACTCCAATCAAGTTGTAGAAACATGATGATCAATGGAAACAGGATTCAGCTGAGCTCAATTTAGAGTCTCATAGCAAAGGGTCTGAATACTTCTGTAAAACAGGTAGATTGATGAGGAACATTATTTATTTAATCAATTTTAGAATAAAGCTGATACGTAGCAAAATGTGTAAAAAGTAAACGGGTCTGAATACTTTCCAAATGCACTGTATAGAGCAATGTTACTTGTTATTCACTTTAAGGACCGGTCAGTCAGCATTCCCCTGTTAGTCTACACCTGTTGTTTACCAAGCATGTGATGAATAACATTACCGATTTGTTAACAGAATGGCGAGTTTTAAATCACTTAATAATAAGTTCTGTGAACTTTCATTATCATTCCTCCTCATGAGGGAAATTCTAAAATATCTTAAAGATGTGGGTTTTTGGTAACAGAATTACTAGACAAAAGGCAATGTTTCTTAATTTACAGAAGGCAAATCATTTGATATTAGTTGGCCGGGAATTTACTTCAACATTATTGTGTTTTGATGTATTTCTAATACCTTTTAAGACATTCTGCAAGACCCCTTTTCCACCTGTTCGACCAGGAATCAAAGCCTTTACTTATTCCACATTTTTAGGATGGAAAATGGTTGAAAAATACGCCTTAATTAAAAAACATATGTATAGACCAAGCTCTCGACATGCTCCTATGAACTTTACATTTTGTGCTCATGGGTCCTTTTAGAAGGACATGGTTGACTGACAGCAGGTGATGATGGCTATCTATAGAGAGCTCTGGTAAGGTGTTTGGTATGGTTGACTGACAGCAGGTGATGATGGCTATCTATAGAGAGCTCTGGTAAGGTGTTTGGTATGGTTGACTGACAGCAGGTGATGATCGCTATCTATAGAGAGCTCTGGTAAGGTGTTTGGTATGGTTGACTGACAGCAGGTGATGATCGCTATCTATAGAGAGCTCTGGTAAGGTGTTTGGTATGGTTGACTGACAGCAGGTGATGATCGCTATCTATAGAGAGCTCTGGTAAGGTGTTTGGTATGGTTGACTGACAGCAGGTGATGATCGCTATCTATAGAGAGCTCTGGTAAGGTGTTTGGTATGGTTGACTGACAGCAGGTGATGATCGCTATCTATAGAGAGCTCTGGTAAGGTGTTTGGTATGGTTGACTGACAGCAGGTGATGATGGCTATCTATAGAGAGCTCTGGTAAGGTGTTTGGTATGGTTGACTGACAGCAGGTGATGATGGCTATCTATAGAGAGCTCTGGTAAGGTGTTTGGTATGGTTGACTGACAGCAGGTGATGATGGCTATCTATAGAGAGCTCTGGTAAGGTGTTTGGTATGGTTGACTGACAGCAGGTGATGATGGCTATCTATAGAGAGCTCTGGTAAGGTGTTTGGTATGGTTGACTGACAGCAGGTGATGATCGCTATCTATAGAGAGCTCTGGTAAGGTGTTTGGTATGGTTGACTGACAGCAGGTGATGATGGCTATCTATAGAGAGCTCTGGTAAGGTGTTTGGTATGGTTGACTGACAGCAGGTGATGATTGCTATCTATAGAGAGCTCTGGTAAGGTGTTTGGTATGGTTGACTGACAGCAGGTGATGATGGCTATCTATAGAGAGCTCTGGTAAGGTGTTTGGTATGGTTGACTGACAGCAGGTGATGATGGCTATCTATAGAGAGCTCTGGTAAGGTGTTTGGTATGGTTGACTGACAGCAGGTGATGATCGCTATCTATAGAGAGCTCTGGTAAGGTGTTTGGTATGGTTGACTGACAGCAGGTGATGATGGCTATCTATAGAGAGCTCTGGTAAGGTGTTTGGTATGGTTGACTGACAGCAGGTGATGATGGCTATCTATAGAGAGCTCTGGTAAGGTGTTTGGTATGGTTGACTGACAGCAGGTGATGATGGCTATCTATAGAGAGCTCTGGTAAGGTGTTTGGTATGGTTGACTGACAGCAGGTGATGATCGCTATCTATAGAGAGCTCTGGTAAGGTGTTTGGTATGGTTGACTGACAGCAGGTGATGATCGCTATCTATAGAGAGCTCTGGTAAGGTGTTTGGTATGGTTGACTGACAGCAGGTGATGATGGCTATCTATAGAGAGCTCTGGTAAGGTGTTTGGTATGGTTGACTGACAGCAGGTGATGATGGCTATCTATAGAGAGCTCTGGTAAGGTGTTTGGTATGGTTGACTGACAGCAGGTGATGATCGCTATCTATAGAGAGCTCTGGTAAGGTGTTTGGTATGGTTGACTGACAGCAGGTGATGATCGCTATCTATAGAGAGCTCTGGTAAGGTGTTTGGTATGGTTGACTGACAGCAGGTGATGATGGCTATCTATAGAGAGCTCTGGTAAGGTGTTTGGTATGGTTGACTGACAGCAGGTGATGATGGCTATCTATAGAGAGCTCTGGTAAGGTGTTTGGTATGGTTGACTGACAGCAGGTGATGATCGCTATCTATAGAGAGCTCTGGTAAGGTGTTTGGTATGGTTGACTGACAGCAGGTGATGATGGCTATCTATAGAGAGCTCTGGTAAGGTGTTTGGTATGGTTGACTGACAGCAGGTGATGATGGCTATCTATAGAGAGCTCTGGTAAGGTGTTTGGTATGGTTGACTGACAGCAGGTGATGATGGCTATCTATAGAGAGCTCTGGTAAGGTGTTTGGTATGGTTGACTGACAGCAGGTGATGATCGCTATCTATAGAGAGCTCTGGTAAGGTGTTTGGTATGGTTGACTGACAGCAGGTGATGATGGCTATCTATAGAGAGCTCTGGTAAGGTGTTTGGTATGGTTGACTGACAGCAGGTGATGATCGCTATCTATAGAGAGCTCTGGTAAGGTGTTTGGTATGGTTGACTGACAGCAGGTGATGATGGCTATCTATAGAGAGCTCTGGTAAGGTGTTTGGTATGGTTGACTGACAGCAGGTGATGATCGCTATCTATAGAGAGCTCTGGTAAGGTGTTTGGTATGGTTGACTGACAGCAGGTGATGATCGCTATCTATAGACAGCTCTGGTAAGGTGTTTGGTATGGTTGACTGACAGCAGGTGATGGTAAGGTGAAAACAGCGTACCTGCATCCCTGGCAGGCTACTCTGAACCGGAGAGTGAGACATGTCGCCTGTCAACAGTCTGACCAGATATTACAGCCAACTACCTTCAGCTGGTCACTAGTTTGAACGCAGAAGACGCAACACAGGTCGTGCGTCGGTCCGAGGCGTCTTGCGTCAGTATCGATGCGTCCTGTGAATCCTTCCCCTTCAGAACAAGCTTGTTGACCCGTTATGGTATTAGCAAGCTAGTTCATCGATGGTTGTCATATGTTAACATAACTACCGTTACTAGCAAATCATCAGAGGAATATTTACTTTAGACAATTAGCTTGCTAACTGGATAGTTGTCTTTTCCGCTGGCATCGCACCCTACCTACCCAGCGGACAGTACCAACATTAATACAACGTTAGCTGGACTGGACTAGGAACGGTTTCTATGTATTTGGACCGTAGATCATTGATTATCTATGTAACACTTGTTTATCTACGTAGACTACTACCGCCAGATAAGACCATGTCTGTCTCATCTCGACAACATTAAGTCGTTTACTACATATGATACGCTCCGACCTTGCAATCATTGGCTAGATTAAAATTCAAAGGTTATTTACACGCTGACAACTATAAATATGAGCCATGTTTTCTCTCCTCCTCTCCTGTCCGCCATGTTGTCAGTGTTGTCAGTGTTGTTGTCAGTGCTGTCAGTTGGCGGATCCACAACCAGGGCCTGTCTGTCCTCTAAGTAGACAACTCATTGTTCAGGCTACTTTTATCTGTTTTAGATGATGGTGATGTTATCTATATGCATGCTTCAGCAACCCCATTAAAACCTCTGGATGCTGTTTACCAGGTTTATCAGGGGGGATAGTTTCAGAACACATCACTGTATTCTATACCACTCAGGTTTATCAGGGGGGAGATTTTCAGAACACATCACTGTATTCTATACCGCTCAGGTTTATCAGGGGGGATAGTTTCAGAACACATCACTGCATTCTATACCACTCAGGTTAATCAGGGGGGATAGTTTCAGAACACATCACTGTATTCTATACCACTCAGGTTTATCAGGGGGGAGAGTTTCAGAACACATCACTGTATTCTATACCGCTCAGGTTTATCAGGGGGGATAGTTTCAGAACACATCATTGTATTCTATACCGCTCAGGTTTATCAGGGGGGATAGTTTCAGAACACATCACTGTATTCTATACCGCTCAGGTTTATCAGGGGGATAGTTTCAGAACACATCACTGTATTCTATACCACTCAGGTTTATCAGGGGGGATAGTTTCAGAACACATCACTGTATTCTATACCACTCAGGTTTATCAGGGGGGATAGTTTCAGAACACATCACTGTATTCTATACCACTCAGGTTTATCAGGGGGGATAGTTTCAGAACACATCACTGTATTCTATACCACTCAGGTTTATCAGGGGGGATAGTTTCAGAACACATCACTGTATTCTATACCACTCAGGTTTATCAGGGGGGATAGTTTCAGAACACATCACTGTATTCTATACCGCTCAGGTTTATCAGGGGGGAGAGTTTCAGAACACATCACTGTATTCTATACCGCTCAGGTTTATCAGGGGGGATAGTTTCAGAACACATCACTGTATTCTATACCGCTCAGGTTTATCAGGGGGATAGTTTCAGAACACATCACTGTATTCTATACCACTCAGGTTTATCAGGGGGGGATAGTTTCAGAACACATCACTGTATTCTATACCACTCAGGTTTATCAGGGGGGATAGTTTCAGAACACATCACTGTATTCTATACCGCTCAGGTTTATCAGGGGGGATAGTTTCAGAACACATCACTGTATTCTATACCGCTCAGGTTTATCAGGGGGGAGAGTTTCAGAACACATCACTGTATTCTATACCGCTCAGGTTTATCAGGGGGGAGAGTTTCAGAACACATCACTGTATTCTATACCGCTCAGGTTTATCAGGGGGGATAGTTTCAGAACACATCACTGTATTCTATACCGCTCAGGTTTATCAGGGGGGAGAGTTTCAGAACACATCACTGTATTCTATACCGCTCAGGTTTATCAGGGGGGAGAGTTTCAGAACACATCACTGTATTCTATACCGCTCAGGTTTATCAGGGGGGAGAGTTTCAGAACACATCACTGTATTCTATACCGCTCAGGTTTATCAGGGGGGAGAGTTTCAGAACACATCACTGTATTCTATACCGCTCAGGTTTATCAGGGGGGATAGTTTCAGAACACATCACTGTATTCTATACCGCTCAGGTTTATCAGGGGGGAGAGTTTCAGAACACATCACTGTATTCTATACCGCTCAGGTTTATCAGGGGGGAGAGTTTCAGAACACATCACTGTATTCTATACCTCTCAGGTTTATCAGGGGGGATAGTTTCAGAACACATCACTGTATTCTATACCGCTCAGGTTTATCAGGGGGGAGAGTTTCAGAACACATCACTGTATTCTATACCGCTCAGGTTTATCAGGGGGGATAGTTTCAGAACACATCACTGTATTCTCTACCACTCAGGTTTATCAGGGGGGATAGTTTCAGAACACATCACTGTATTCTCTACCACTCAGGTTTATCAGGGGGGATAGTTTCAGAACACATCACTGTATTCTCTACCACTCAGGTTTATCAGGGGGGATAGTTTCAGAACACATCACTGTATTCTCTACCACTCAGGTTTATCAGGGGGGATAGTTTCAGAACACATCACTGTATTCTATATCACTCAGGTTTATCAGGGGGGATAGTTTCAGAACACATCACTGTATTCTATACCACTCAGGTTTATCAGGGGGGATAGTTTCAGAACACATCACTGTATTCTATACCACTCAGGTTTATCAAGGGGGATAGTTTCAGAACACATCACTGTATTCTATACCACTCAGGTTTATCAGGGGGGATAGTTTCAGAACACATCACTGTATTCTATACCACTCAGGTTTATCAGGGGGGAGAGTTTCAGAACACATCACTGTATTCTATACCACTCAGGTTTATCAGGGGGGATAGTTTCAGAACACATCACTGTATTCTATACCACTCAGGTTTATCAGGGGGGAGAGTTTCAGAACACATCACTGTATTCTATACCAACATGTGGGTTGGGCCCCTCTGTCTGTGAGGAGAGAAAAACATGCTCTTCTGTTTATTTATAAAGCTCTCCTTTTAAAACACCTGCCATATATTTCAGCATTAATTTCCACTAGACATACTAATTGTAATACCAGATCACAGTCATGGATTACATTAGAGACGCCTGCAGTAACACAGATTTGGGTAGAACTGCCTTCAGTTCCTTTGCACCTTTTCTGTGGAACAAATTGCAGACCCTCCTCCAGCTAGACACTGTGGAGCCCCTTGGCCATTTCAACAATATTATGGAGCATCAATATGATGTTATCTGTGTTTCTGTTGAACTCTGTTTTTATTTGTTTTCTTGAAATGTTTCTCTGTTTTGAGATCTTTCTTCTCCAAATGTCTGTCTGTGTGTCTAAATGGTACATGTTAACATGTTTACACAGGGCACAGCTCTAAAAGAGATCTAGGTCTGATAAAGTTGAAATAAAAACCATCTGTGGATGTGAACGGCAGAGGGCTCAACAACACCGTTTACCACATTTACACCGAGCGTTTTAGTGCGTGATATCATATTATAAAATGACATCTGATTACATGCGTTGAAATCTAGAGAAGCACAATGCTGTTGTAATGGACACGGTTAATCGGCCGGTTAGCTCAGTTGGTTAGAGCGTCGTGCTAATAACGCGAAGGTCGCGGGTTCGATACCCGTACTGGCCAAGACCCTTTTGGCAGTTGAATAGGCCAGTTACTAGTGCTGATTTTATTGTTCGTGACAAAATCATTGGAAGTCTGCCACATTTTTTTACAATGTAACGCAGTATTAGCCGTCAGTCAGTCGAACCGATGAGCCGCTTCTCCTCTATGAAACTTTCAAAGGCTTAAAATCAGCGCAGTTTGATTGTAAGGGAATAAACCTTGGTCAACTCAGTGTTGTAAAATATACACGTGGACAATCTCTCCCGATCTGAAGGAAAGGAACGGACGTCTTTATTCAGTCTAGGCTCCTCAGGCACCCTACCGTGTAGTCTTTATTTAGTAACCCTACCGTGTAGTCCTTATTTAGTAACCCTACCGTGTAGTCCTTATTTAGTAACCCTACCGTGTAGTCTTTATTTAGTAACCCTACCGTGTAGTCTTTATTTAGTAACCCTAACCCTACCGTGTAGTCTTTATTTAGTAACCCTAACCCTACCGTGTAGTCTTTATTTAGTAACCCTAACCCTACCGTGTAGTCTTTATTTAGTAACCCTACCGTGTAGTCTTTATTTAGTAACCCTACCGTGTAGTCTTTATTTAGTAACCCTACCGTGTAGTCTTTATTTAGTAACCTACCGTGTAGTCTTTATTTAGTAACCCTACCGTGTAGTCTTTATTTAGTAACCCTACCGTGTAGTCTTTATTTAGTAACCCTACCGTGTAGTCTTTATTTAGTAACCCTAACGTGTAGTCTTTATTTAGTAACCCTAACGTGTAGTCTTTATTTAGTAACCCTACCGTGTAGTCTTTATTTAGTAACCCTACCGTGTAGTCTTTATTTAGTAACCCTACCGTGTAGTCTTTATTTAGTAACCCTACCGTGTAGTCTTTATTTAGTAACCCTACCGTGTAGTCTTTATTTAGTAACCCTACCGTGTAGTCTTTATTTAGTAACCCTAACCCTACCGTGTAGTCTTTATTTAGTAACCCAGTCACATCTAGTCTACATATTTCTATCAAAGCACAATAGAAACTAAAACAGAAGATAATTTAAATGGAAACTTTATTGAGACCAAACCACAGCATGAAACAATTAATCACCATCTGGATGGACACATTTAAACCTTAATGTTGTATGCATCAAGCAATTACTGTCGCAGGTTCAGAGAGAAGCACCATCTCCTCAATCCTCAACAGGCCGGGACAAGTGCAATACCTTCAGAGTAACAGCATTGACTCCCATCCCAACCTGACCAGGACCGGGACTTTTACAGTTACAATACAACCCGACTGGGACCTGTACTAAAACAGTTCGATTACCACCAGCCAATCATCTTTGAGTAATGTAAAAGTGATATACAACCCATGTATTATGACTCAACCTGTACAGAACAGAGACTACTAAACAGTTTTAGAAAACACCATTCAATAGTCCGTCATTGGAAAGTGCTATATAAAACCCATTACTCCACAGAAAGACTGTACTCAAACTGTTCATCATGGCAGGAGGTCAAGTCATTGCTCAGTCAGTTTTGCATGGATTTGCACAGCAAACATTTGTTAAAGCAGGATGCAAAGCAGCAAAACTGACAGAGGAACAGCAATGATGGATGGATGGTTTGAGTCGGTGGCTGGCTCTGTCGGTGGCTGGCTCTGTCGGTGGCTGGCTCTGTCGGTGGCTGGCTCTGTCGGTGGCTGGCTCTGTCGGTGGCTGGCTCTGTCGGTGGCTGGCTCTGTCGGTGGCTGGCTCTGTCGGTGGCTGGCTCTGTCGGTGGCTGGCTCTGTCGGTGGCTGGCTCTGTCGGTGGCTGGCTCTGTCGGTGGCTGGCTCTGTCGGTGGCTGGGTCTGAAGAGGCTTCCTTCCATGTTGAGGGATGATGTGCTGCAACATATACAGAAGTACAGGAAGTGCTCACGTTGCAGTAGATCTGGGAAATAAACTACCTGCACTGTGAGCACTTTAGCACTGCTGACAGCCTTGGTCTGATTGAGACAGGCTAGGTACACTATTCAAGTCAACCGTTGGTCTGATTGGAGACAGGCTAGGTACAGAGGCTGGAGACTCAGGAGAGTGGGATGTCTTGGGGTGAGGGTGACCAGGTAGATGGAAGAACAAGCAAGCCTCCATCAGTTTTGCATAGATTTGCACAACTCATTTTTACTTGTAATGCAACTACGCAAAACTAGCAGAGAACGGCAAGAATAATACAGGGAGTGGTCTAGGTTGGCGGGTTGCCAGTTCGACCCTTATCTAGGTTGGCCGGTTACCAGTTCAACCCTTATCTAGGTTGGCCGGTTACCAGTTCGACCAGAAGGGTCACTTAGAGCAGTAGGCGATGGTCTGGGTCACTATCTGCACTAGATGCACCTTAGCACAAAGACAAAGTCAGGTTCACCAGGGGTCAGGGTTCAGTGTCAGCAGTATTGCTAGAAGTGCCTCCACTGCAGTAGATATTCCATAGTACTACCTGCACTGTAAGCACTTTGACAATACAGCGACAGACAGACTATTAACCAGCCCTTCTGTATCTTCAATACAACAGACAGACTATTAACCAGCCCTTCTGCATCTTCAATACAACAGACAGACTATTAACCAGCCCTTCTGTATCTTCAATACAACAGACAGACTATTAACCAGCCCTTCTGCATCTTCAATACAACAGACTATTAACCAGCCATTCTGCATCTTCAATACAACAGACAGACTATTAACCAGCCCTTCTGTATCTTCAATACAACAGACAGACTATTAACAAGCCCTTCTGTATCTTCAATACAACAGACTATTAACCAGCCCTTCTGTATCTTCAATACAACAGACTATTAACCAGCCCTTCTGTATCTTCAATACAACAGACAGACTATTAACCAGCCCTTCTGTATCTTCAATACAACAGACAGACTATTAACCAGCCCTTCTGTATCTTCAATACAACAGACTATTAACCAGCCCTTCTGTATCTTCAATACAACAGACTATTAACCAGCCCTTCTGTATCTTCAATACAACAGACAGACTATTAACCAGCCCTTCTGTATCTTCAATACAACAGACTATTAACCAGCCCTTCTGTATCTTCAATACAACAGACATACTATTAACCAGCCCTTCTGTATCTTCAATACAACAGACATACTATTAACCAGCCCTTCTGTATCTTCAATACAACAGACATACTATTAACCAGCCCTTCTGTATCTTCAATACAACAGACTATTAACCAGCCCTTCTGCATCTTCAATACAACAGACTATTAACCAGCCCTTCTGCATCTTCAATACAACAGACAGACTATTAACCAGCCCTTCTGTATCTTCAATACAACAGACAGACTATTAACCAGCCCTTCTGCATCTTCAATACAACAGACAGACTATTAACCAGCCCTTCTGCATCTTCAATACAACAGACAGACTATTAACCAGCCCTTCTGTATCTTCAATACAACAGACTATTAACCAGCCCTTCTGTATCTTCAATACAACAGACTATTAACCAGCCCTTCTGCATCTTCAATACAACAGACTATTAACCAGCCCTTCTGTATCTTCAATACAACAGACTATTAACCAGCCCTTCTGTATCTTCAATACAACAGACTATTAACCAGCCCTTCTGCATCTTCAATACAACAGACTATTAACCAGCCCTTCTGCATCTTCAATACAACAGACTATTAACCAGCCCTTCTGTATCTTCAATACAACAGACTATTAACCAGCCCTTCTGTATCTTCAATACAACAGACTATTAACCAGCCCTTCTGTATCTTCAATACAACAGACTATTAACCAGCCCTTCTGTATCTTCAATACAACAGACTATTAACCAGCCCTTCTGTATCTTCAATACAACAGACTATTAACCAGCCCTTCTGTATCTTCAATACAACAGACTATTAACCAGCCCTTCTGCATCTTCAATACAACAGACAGACTATTAACCAGCCCTTCTGTATCTTCAATACAACAGACAGACTATTAACCAGCCCTTCTGTATCTTCAATACAACAGACTATTAACCAGCCCTTCTGCATCTTCAATACAACAGACTATTAACCAGCCCTTCTGTATCTTCAATACAACAGACTATTAACCAGCCCTTCTGTATCTTCAATACAACAGACTATTAACCAGCCCTTCTGTATCTTCAATACAACAGACTATTAACCAGCCCTTCTGTATCTTCAATACAACAGACTATTAACCAGCCCTTCTGTATCTTCAATACAACAGACAGACTATTAACCAGCCCTTCTGTATCTTCAATACAACAGACAGACTATTAACCAGCCCTTCTGTATCTTCAATACAACAGACTATTAACCAGCCCTTCTGTATCTTCAATACAACAGACTATTAACCAGCCCTTCTGTATCTTCAATACAACAGACTATTAACCAGCCCTTCTGTATCTTCAATACAACAGACTATTAACCAGCCCTTCTGAATCTTCAATACAACAGACAGACTATTAACCAGCCCTTCTGCATCTTCAATACAACAGACAGACTATTAACCAGCCCTTCTGTATCTTCAATACAACAGACAGACTATTAACCAGCCCTTCTGAATCTTCAATACAACAGACAGACTATTAACCAGCCCTTCTGCATCTTCAATACAACAGACAGACTATTAACCAGCCCTTCTGCATCTTCAATACAACAGACAGACTATTAACCAGCCCTTCTGTATCTTCAATACAACAGACTATTAACCAGCCCTTCTGTATCTTCAATACAACAGACAGACTATTAACCAGCCCTTCTGTATCTTCAATACAACAGACTATTAACTAGCCCTTCTGTATCTTCAATACAACAGACTATTAACCAGCCCTTCTGTATCTTCAATACAACAGACAGACTATTAACCAGCCCTTCTGTATCTTCAATACAACAGACTATTAACCAGCCCTTCTGTATCTTCAATACAACAGACAGACTATTAACCAGCCCTTCTGTATCTTCAATACAACAGACTATTAACCAGCCCTTCTGTATCTTCAATACAACAGACTATTAACCAGCCCTTCTGCATCTTCAATACAACAGACTATTAACCAGCCCTTCTGTATCTTCAATACAACAGACAGACTATTAACCAGCCCTTCTGTATCTTCAATACAACAGACAGACTATTAACCAGCCCTTCTGTATCTTCAATACAACAGACAGACTATTAACTTCCATATTCTTCCCAATGATAAAACAAAACTCCAAAAGATCACCCTTTTCCTCACAAAAAAAACACCCAGAAAGTGTTGATGGGAAAAGTGGGTTTCACAACGTTGGAAAAGCAGCATCCTGAAATCACAAAGGTAATTATTAACATGTATAAAAGTAGTGTGCATTGATACTCCTCTGAAGACAACATGTGAGAATGTTCCTATTCAGCTAGGTTCCCTTCCCATCTATCTATCTATCCATCCACAGTGCCTTGTGTAGAACCTTACCACTAGTTATCTGGAGCATGTTTTTAGCTGCATCATGGTCGTTCTCTTGTTCAACACTTCAGTGGAAGTAACACACAACTTGAAGAGTTATACTGTTATGTTTTATTCAAGTGTGTCTATCTACAAAATGTTGATGTAGTTCAAATATTGTTGTGATTTACTGTGAACCATGAGGCCAGTGGAAGGAACATGAGTGGACCGCGCCGCCCGCTGCCGCGGAGTCCGCAAACCGTAGCAACATTTACTAAAAACAACCCTACCACCCGTGATTATTCAGGAGGCATCTATGTATGTAATCGTTGGATATTGTAACGTTCATTCCCATGTAAATATCAGATTTTGAGAAAGTGTGTAACTTGTGAATACTGTCTCTAACGGAACAACGTTGGACGAGCCCGTCCGCTAGCTAGCGTAGCAAGTACGTTGTCTGGCCGTTTCATCTAACATTCACCAACAAGCCAACTAAAAGACCTCGGCCAACTACACCAAACAAGCCAACTAAAAGACCTCGGCCAACTACACCAAACAAGCCAACTAAAAGACCTCGGCCAACTACACCAAACAAGCCAACTAAAAGACCTCGGCCAACTACACCAAACAAGCCAACTAAAAGACCTCGGCCAACTACACCAAACAAGCCAACTAAAAGACCTCGGCCAACTACACCAAACAAGCCAACTAAAAGACCTCGGCCAACTACACCAAACAAGCCAACTAAAAGACCTCGGCCAACTACACCAAACAAGCCAACTAAAAGACCTCGGCCAACTACACCAAACAAGCCAACTAAAAGACCTCGGCCAACTACACCAAACAAGCCAACTAAAAGACCTCGGCCAACTACACCAAACAAGCCAACTAAAAGACCTCGGCCAACTACACCAAACAAGCCAACTAAAAGACCTCGGCCAACTACACTAAACAAGCCAACTAAAAGATCTCGGCCAACTACACTAAACAAGCCAACTACACTAAACAAGCCAACTAAAAGACCTCTGCCAACTACACTAAACAAGCCAACTAAAAGACCTCGGCCAACTACACAAAACAAGCCAACTAAAAGACCTCGGCCAACTACACCAAACAAGCCAACTAAAAGATCTCGGCCAACTACACTAAACAAGCCAACTACACTAAACAAGCCAACTAAAAGACCTCGGCCAACTACACTAAACAAGCCAACTACACTAAACAAGCCAACTACACCAAACAAGCCAACTACACCAAACAAGCCAACTACACCAAACAAGCCAACTAAAAGACCTCGGCCAACTACACCAAACAAGCCAACTAAAAGACCTCTGCCAACTACACTAAACAAGCCAACTACACTAAACAAGCCAACTACACTAAACAAGCCAACTACACAAAACAAGCCAACTAAAAGACCTCGGCCAACTACACAAAACAAGCCAACTAAAAGACCTCGGCCAACTACACCAAACAAGCCAACTAAAAGACCTCGGCCAACTACACTAAACAAGCCAACTAAAAGATCTCGGCCAACTACACTAAACAAGCCAACTACACTAAACAAGCCAACTACACTAAACAAGCCAACTACACTAAACAAGCCAACTAAAAGACCTCGGCCAACTACACCAAACAAGCCAACTACACTAAACAAGCCAACTAAAAGACCTCGGCCAACTACACTAAACAAGCCAACTACACCAAACAAGCCAACTAAAAGACCTCGGCCAACTACACCAAACAAGCCAACTAAAAGACCTCGGCCAACTACACCAAACAAGCCAACTAAAAGACCTCGGCCAACTACACCAAACAAGCCAACTAAAAGACCTCGGCCAACTACACCAAACAAGCCAACTAAAAGACCTCGGCCAACTACACTAAACAAGCCAACTACACTAAACAAGCCAACTAAAAGACCTCTGCCAACTACACTAAACAAGCCAACTAAAAGACCTCGGCCAACTACACAAAACAAGCCAACTAAAAGACCTCGGCCAACTACACCAAACAAGCCAACTAAAAGATCTCGGCCAACTACACTAAACAAGCCAACTACACTAAACAAGCCAACTAAAAGACCTCGGCCAACTACACTAAACAAGCCAACTACACTAAACAAGCCAACTACACCAAACAAGCCAACTACACCAAACAAGCCAACTACACCAAACAAGCCAACTAAAAGACCTCGGCCAACTACACCAAACAAGCCAACTAAAAGACCTCTGCCAACTACACTAAACAAGCCAACTACACTAAACAAGCCAACTACACTAAACAAGCCAACTACACAAAACAAGCCAACTAAAAGACCTCGGCCAACTACACAAAACAAGCCAACTAAAAGACCTCGGCCAACTACACAAAACAAGCCAACTAAAAGACCTCGGCCAACTACACCAAACAAGCCAACTAAAAGACCTCGGCCAACTACACTAAACAAGCCAACTACACTAAACAAGCCAACTACACTAAACAAGCCAACTACACTAAACAAGCCAACTAAAAGACCTCGGCCAACTACACCAAACAAGCTCACTACACTAAACAAGCCAACTAAAAGACCTCGGCCAACTACACTAAACAAGCCAACTACACTAAACAAGCCAACTACACTAAACAAGCCAACTACACTAAACAAGCCAACTACACTAAACAAGCCAACTACACTAAACAAGCCAACTAAAAGACCTCGGCCAACTACACCAAACAAGCCAACTACACCAAACAAGCCAACTACACCAAACAAGCCAACTACACTAAACAAGCCAACTACACTAAACAAGCCAACTACACTAAACAAGCCAACTACACTAAACAAGCCAACTACACTAAACAAGCCAACTAAAAGACGTAATCACGTCCAACGTTAACACCGACATGTGTAGGTACATCTAAACACAATGCTAACTAGCTAACTAGCGCTAGCCCACCAGAACCAGTCCACACAATAAGTAGTTACTGGACCCAACTAGGTGACCACTAAACAATGTTATGCTGGAGGAGGTCCTCGTTACTACAGTACTTTGACCGGTTAGTAAGGTCGTTAACTAACTAACTAACTAACTAACTAGCTAGCTAGCTAGGCTAGTTAGCTGCAGCATGCGGCCTAACACCGTCCATGTGCTGCTGCTTTGTTCTGGACAGACGAACCAACACACTATGGATCAGAAACACAACGCGTTGGTCCAATACCACTGTCCCGTCCAAACTAAACGGTTAATCCGTTAGTTTAGAACCGGGAATAACTAGTGATCCAGCAGAGAGTTGGTAAGATAGTAAGTTAGAGACATCTCCTCATGCAGCCATGCAGCAGGGCTGTTTCCTCCCGCTAGTCTGGTAGATCCATACTAAATGTACCGTGGATCACTGTTCTAGATAATGTACCGTGGATCACTGTTCTAGATAATGTACCGTGGATCACTGTTCTAGATAATGTACCGTGGATCACTGTTCTAACTATATATCCTGGACTTCCTGGTCAATAACAAGGTTTAGAAACACACTCACCTCTCAAACCATCTTCCCTGAGTTCCGTGGACTTACCGTTGAACGTCTCGACTAATCTAGCATCTACTTCAAACACTTAACGTCAACTACAAGACATATTAGAAAACTCTCCGGATGAGAGAACATGTCAGTATTTTGGGGTAATATTGACTGATTACGAAAGTGGCGCGAACACGACCTGTCTGAGCCCATGTGGGTGAATGAAGGGCGGCTCCGTTAAATACCTAGCTCCAACCCCCAACTCTACTGAACCCACCAACCAGGCTGCTACCGAGCCCGCCCTCAGATACACATCCTGGACCTTATAAATACCTAGCTCCAACCCCCAACTCTACTGAACCCACCAACCAGGCTGCTACCGAGCCCGCCCTCAGATACACATCCTGGACCTTATAAATACCTAGCTCCAACCCCCAACTCTACTGAACCCACCAACCAGGCTGCTACCGAGCCCGCCCTCAGATACACATCCTGGACCTTATAAATACCTAGCTCCAACCCCCAACTCTACTGAACCCACCAACCAGGCTGCTACCGAGCCCGCCCTCAGATACACATCCTGGACCTTATAAATACCTAGCTCCAACCCCCAACTCTACTGAACCCACCAACCAGGCTGCTACCGAGCCCGCCCTCAGATACACATCCTGGACCTTATAAATACCTAGCTCCAACCCCCAACTCTACTGAACCCACCAACCAGGCTGCTACCGAGCCCGCCCTCAGATACACATCCTGGACCTTATAAATACCTAGCTCCAACCCCCAACTCTACTGAACCCACCAACCAGGCTGCTACCGAGCCCGCCCTCAGACACACATCCTGGACCTTATAAATACCTAGCTCCAACTCTACTGAACCCACCAACCAGGCTGCTACCGAGCCCGCCCTCAGATACACATCCTGGACCTTATAAATACCTAGCTCCAACCCCCAACTCTACTGAACCCACCAACCAGGCTGCTACCGAGCCCGCCCTCAGATACACATCCTGGACCTTATAAATACCTAGCTCCAACCCCCAACTCTACTGAACCCACCAACCAGGCTGCTACCGAGCCCGCCCTCAGATACACATCCTGGACCTTATAAATACCTAGCTCCAACCCCCAACTCTACTGAACCCACCAACCAGGCTGCTACCGAGCCCGCCCTCAGATACACATCCTGGACCTTATAAATACCTAGCTCCAACTCTACTGAACCCACCAACCAGGCTGCTACAGAGCCCGCCCTCAGACACACATCCTGGACCTTATAAATACCTAGCTCCAACCCCCAACTCTACTGAACCCACCAACCAGGCTGCTACAGAGCCCGCCCTCAGATACACATCCTGGACCTTATAAATACCTAGCTCCAACCCCCAACTCTACTGAACCCACCAACCAGGCTGCTACCGAGCCCGCCCTCAGATACACATCCTGGACCTTATAAATACCTAGCTCCAACCCCCAACTCTACTGAACCCACCAACCAGGCTGCTACCGAGCCCGCCCTCAGATACACATCCTGGACCTTATAAATACCTAGCTCCAACCCCCAACTCTACTGAACCCACCAACCAGGCTGCTACCGAGCCCGCCCTCAGACACACATCCTGGACCTTATAAATACCTAGCTCCAACCCCCAACTCTACTGAACCCACCAACCAGGCTGCTACCGAGCCCGCCCTCAGATACACATCCTGGACCTTATAAATACCTAGCTCCAACCCCCAACTCTACTGAACCCACCAACCAGGCTGCTACCGAGCCCGCCCTCAGATACACATCCTGGACCTTATAAATACCTAGCTCCAACCCCCAACTCTACTGAACCCACCAACCAGGCTGCTACCGAGCCCGCCCTCAGATACACATCCTGGACCTTATAAATACCTAGCTCCAACCCCCAACTCTACTGAACCCACCAACCAGGCTGCTACCGAGCCCGCCCTCAGACACACATCCTGGACCATTAAATATCTAGCTTTCTACATATTCATATGGACTCTCGAGGCCCCCCATCCTCCTTTCGAGGCCCTTCACCCTCCTCTCGAGGCCCCCCATCCTCCTCTCGAGGCCCTTCACCCTCCTCTCGAGTTCCCCCATCCTTCTCTCGATGCCCCCCATTCTCCTCTCGAGGCCCCCCATCCTCCTCTCGAGGCCCCCCATCCTCCTCTCGAGGCCCCCCATCCTCCTCTCGAGGCCCCCCATCCTCCTCTCGAGGCCCTTCATCCTCCTCTCGAGGCCCCCCATCCTCCTCTTGAGGCCCTTCATCCTCCTCTTGAGGCCCCCCATCCTCCTCTCAAGGCCCTTCATCCTCCTCTTGAGGCCCTTCATCCTCCTCTCGAGGCCCCCCATCCTCCTCTTGAGGCCCTTCATCCTCCTCTTGAGGCCCCCCATCCTCCTCTCAAGGCCCTTCATCCTCCTCTTGAGGCCCCCCATCCTCCTCTTGAGGCCCCCCATCCTCCTCTCGAGGCCCTTCATCCTCCTCTCGAGGCCCTTCATCCTCATCCTCCTCTTGAGGCCCCTCATCCTCTTGAGGCCCCTCATCCTCCTCTTGAGGCTCTTCATCCTCCTCTTGAGGCCCCCCATCCTCCTCTCGAGGCCCCTAGACTGGCCTCTGCCTGGGGCCTCCAAATCACTAAGTGTGACCGGGTAACTTCAGCTCGGGCTGGGACGGGGGAACGGGTTCTTTAATGTTTTCAACAAAGCTATTGAAGAGAAAGCTAGGGAGAATGTGTATGATCCTTGTCAAAGGGAAGACTATCACCAGAAGCACTTGGAGTGGTTGGAAATATAACATCATTCTCATAGAGTCCAGACAAATGATGTGACATTCTAGAACACTCCAAGTTAGCCTGTGAGGTCAGTGTAATGATGGTATGACACAAACTCGTCTGTGTTCCCTTCATTTAATAACTAACCTTCTGTCCTTGAAACAAGCCCCTAGTGATACCTGTATAATCTCAGGTGGTGCTGTACCTGACGGGGTCTGTCAGCTTGGTAATGTGGTATGATGTGGCTGAGGGAGCATCAATGTGTTCGCCCACCAGCCCAGTCTCCCGACGCCCACGGATGCTGCCTGGCGGCGCGGTACCACAGGAGTACCAGGTCTCAGAGCATCAAACCACTACAACACTCTCACAGTGGCGGCGCGGTACCACAGGAGTACCAGGTCTCAGAGCATCAAACCACTACAACACTCTCACAGTGGCGGCGCGGTACCACAGGAGTACCAGGTCTCAGAGCATCAAACCACTACAACACTCTCACAGGAAGTAGTATACATACTTTAAAGTTCCTCTCTTTTTCAGCTCCTATTTCCCACCATGAATAACCACCACAGACAGACACAGACAGACACAGACAGACACAGACAGACACAGACAGACACAGACAGACACAGACAGACACAGATGTAACAGTCAGTGCAGCTTCACAATAAATATGATCTATAACAGGACGGTTCATTGTAATGGCTGGAATGGAATTAGTGGAACCGAGTCCAACATGTTGTTTCCATGTGTTTGATGTGTCTGACTCCGTTCCATTCATTCCATTCCAGACGTTACAATGAGCCCGTCCTCCTATAGCTCCTCCCACCAGCCTCCACTGAATTTAACTACTACTTTTCTCAACATTTTCTTGTGAAATAATTGAGTCTATAAATGTGTCTTTATCTTTGGATTGTGAGCAAACACTTAAAGGCAAGATATACACAATCTGTAGAAAGGTAGACTCAGTATGATGTCATTGCTTGTAGAGAAGCATGGTAGTTTGATCTGTACGACATTGGTTATGGTGCTGCACACTGGATGATGGAACGGCAGTCAGAATCCCCAGACTGTCCTGAGTGGTCCATTAAGAGGGTAATGGACTGTACCGTTGTCCGCTGTACCGTTGGAGCAGAACTGAATATGTACACAAGATAAGCCAATGGTTATGTGGGGACGTGTTTTATACACCGTCTACAGAGCCCTCTGTAATTACTGGGACAGTGACATGCTGTTGTTGTTTTGGCTCTGTACTCCAGCACTTTGGACTTGAAATGATATAATGACTATGAGGTTAAAGTGCAGACTGTCAGCTTGAATTTGAGGGTATTTTCATCCATAACGGGTGAACCTTTTAGAAACTACAGTATTTTTTGTACACAGTCCCCCATTCTAGGGAACCAAAGTGTTGGGACCAATTCACTTCTTAAAGTAGTAAAAAGTGTAGTATTTGATTCTACAAACTGTTGGATCCAGTTACTGTTTGTTCTGGTTGGTTCAGATTATTTTGTGTCCAATAGAAATGACTGGTAAATACACTTCTACATTACTGTGGATGCTACCATGATTATGGATAGTCCTGAATGAATCCTGAATAATGATGAATGAGAAAGTTATATCATACCCCCCAAAATGCTAACCTGGTATTATAATGGTGAGAGGTTAGCATGTCTTGGGGTTATGATGTTATAATGGTTAGAGGTTAGCATGTCTTGGGGTTATGATGTTATAATGGTGAGAGGTTAGCATGTCTTGGGGTTATGATGTTATAATGATGAGAGGTTAGCATGTCTTGGGGTTATGATGTTATAATGGTTAGAGGTTAGCATGTCTTGGGGTTATGATGTTATAATGGTTAGAGGTTAGCATGTCTTGGGGGTTATGATGTTATAATGGTGAGAGGTTAGCATGTCTTGGGGTTATGATGTTATAATGGTTAGAGGTTAGCATGTCTTGGGGTTATGATGTTATAATGGTGAGAGGTTAGCATGTCTTGGGGGTTATGATGTTATAATGGTGAGAGGTTAGCATGTCTTGGGGGGTATGATGTTATAATGGTGAGAGGTTAGCATGTCTTGGGGTTATGATGTTATAATGGTTAGAGGTTAGCATGTCTTGGGGTTATGATGTTATAATGGTGAGAGGTTAGCATGTCTTGGGGTTATGATGTTATAATGGTTAGAGGTTAGCATGTCTTGGGGTTATGATGTTATAATGGTGAGAGGTTAGCATGTCTTGGGGTTATGATGTTATAATGGTGAGAGGTTAGCATGTCTTGGGGGGTATGATGTTATAATGGTGAGAGGTTAGCATGTCTTGGGGTTATGATGTTATAATGGTGAGAGGTTAGCATGTCTTGGGGTTATGATGTTATAATGGTGAGAGGTTAGCATGTCTTGGGGGGTATGATGTTATAATGGTTAGAGGTTAGCATGTCTTGGGGTTATGATGTTATAATGGTGAGAGGTTAGCATGTCTTGGGGGGTATGATGTTATAATGGTGAGAGGTTAGCATGTCTTGGGGGGTATGATGTTATAATGGTGAGAGGTTAGCATGTCTTGGGGGGTATGATGTTATAATGGTGAGAGGTTAGCATGTCTTGGGGGGTATGATGTTATAATGGTGAGAGGTTAGCATGTCTTGGGGGTTATGATGTTATAATGGTGAGAGGTTAGCATGTCTTGGGGTTATGATGTTATAATGGTGAGAGGTTAGCATGTCTTGGGGGGTATGATGTTATAATGGTGAGAGGTTAGCATGTCTTGGGGGTTATGATGTTATAATGGTGAGAGGTTAGCATGTCTTGGGGTTATGATGTTATAATGGTGAGAGGTTAGCATGTCTTGGGGTTATGATGTTATAATGGTTAGAGGTTAGCATGTCTTGGGGTTATGATGCTGCCCAGATCCCAGTCAGATTCCTACATCTCTGATGTCAAGCTGCAGATCAGTCATCTACAAAGAGGATGGATCATCAACTTCCACTGATGTGATATCTATTGATAACCAGAAACATGATGAAAGTCAGTAGTGAGGCGGTTTCCTGAGACAGACTGACCGTTATGACACTAAAAACAATTAAGGAGCATTCATTTCAGCAGAAGTTAACATCAACACACCATATCATTTCTTTTAGATACATTATATTCAAAATCTTTCACAGTGAAAAACATTTATTCAGGTTTCCATTTGCTAAATTGTGTCTAAAAGCATGGCTCTCTTTTAGTGACAGTACATATAGCAGCAAGTCTATGCCTTCTCAAGGTGAGCTTTCCTTGTGAAAACCCCAGAATGCACTCTGTCTTTAGTGCCTTTATCCCATTCTCTCTCAAAGGAAATAAAATGTGGCCCAAATGATTTGATTGCCTGCCTTGATAATGTCTACATAGCGCAGAGTGTGCTTTCTAAAGAGCTCACACAGTGAAGTATTTCAAAGACAGACATGTTCTCATCCCAGGCCTAAATATGTGCTACACTTGGCCCACTGACTTCAGAAAGCACACAGCAGCGATATCTCTTCCTCAGAGGACTGAACAACTCCTCCTTTGGTCTTCCATTGGTCCTTGGCCCTGTGAAAAGAACCACAGGTCCCTCAGACCTTGTAGTATATATTAGTAGGACTCTGTGGAGGCATCTCCTGTACGATATAAACAGGATGTCTGCCGTCTCCACTGACCCTCTCATAGTGCCTACAGAACATGGAAACACCATGTCACTGGGCTCTGACCTGTGGTCATCACTACTCCCTCCATAGCTGTCTCTCTTGGGCATGGCCAGGGTGTTGAGGGACAGAGAGGTGGACTGGTGGCCGTCCCTGTCCGGCTTGGCGTGGCGCCTGTGGTACTGCCACACCACAATCGGTAGAACCACGATGACCAATAGGAGGAGGATGCTGCCACAGGCCACACCCACGAAGAGTCCGACTTCAGAGCCGATGGATCCGCCTTCTGTTGATAAGGCTCCGCCTTCTGTTGATGATGCTCCTCCTTCTGTTGATGATGCTCCGCCTTCTGTGTCAATGTCTCATTCGCTGTGAGTGATTTCTGAGAGAGAGAGAGACAGACAGACAGACAGAGACGGGAAATGTGAGAGAGAGGGGGGGGGGGGGTGAGAGAGAGAGAGAGAGAGGGGGGGGGGGGGTGAGAGAGAGAGGGGGGGGGGGATGAGAGAGAGAGAGAGAGAGACACACATTACCAAGCCCTGCAATACCAAGAGTTGAGCAAAGATAAGAGTCCCTTCATCCAACTGGTCCGGGGGCTGAGTTCACAAACTTGTTCCACTAACACACTGAAGCCTCAGGACCAGAACATCCAATCAATCAGAATTAACCAAATTACAAAACATCTAAAACAAAACTACATTACCTATTGGAAAACACAAACACAAGCACAAAGCAAAATGCAGTGCTATTTGGCCCTAAATGGACAGTACACCATGGCAAACTATCTGACCATGGTGACTGATCAAAACCTCAGGAAAACCTTGACAAAGTACAGGCTCAGCGAGCACAGCCTTGCTATTGAGAAGGGTAGACACAGGAAAACCTGGCTCCCTGTAGAGGAAAGGCTGTGCAACCACTGCACCACAGCAGAACCAGAGACAGAGCTGCACTTCCTCACAAAATGTGAAAAATGTAAAACTTCCCCAAATTTGAACAAGTAGTCCGGGGCTTTGAGGACCTCTCTGAAATAGAAAGGCTGCCGATCCTTTTGGGGGAAGACATGGACAGCTGTGCGCTGGCAGCATGCTATGTTGCTGCCTGCCACAAGTTGAGGGACAGTGCCTGACATATTTAATGCCTTTTTTTCCTATGTTGTTATTTTGTTCTTTGATGTAATTATAAAAAATAAATAAATAATTATATGTACATTGTTGCAGCATGCCAATAAAGTGAATTGAATTGAGAGAGAGAGAGGGGAAATGACTGAGAGAGACAGGGGAGAGAGAGAGGGGGGAAATGACTGAGAGAGACAGGGGAGAGAGAGAGGGGGGAAATGAGAGAGAGAGACAGGGGAGAGAGAGAGAGAGGGGAAATGACTGAGAGAGAGACGGGGGAGAGAGAGAGAGGGGAAATGACTGAGAGAGACAGGGGAGAGAGAGACAGGGGAGAGAGAGAGAGGGGAAATGACTGAGAGAGACAGGGGAGAGAGAGAGAGGGGAAATGACTGAGAGAGACAGGGGAGAGAGAGACAGGGGAGAGAGAGAGAGGGGAAATGACTGAGAGAGACAGGGGAGAGAGAGAGAGGGGAAATGAGAGAGAGAGACAGGGGAGAGAGAGAGAGGGGAAATGACTGAGAGAGACAGGGGAGAGAGAGAGAGGGGAAATGAGAGAGAGAGACAGGGGAGAGAGAGAGAGGGGAAATGACTGAGAGAGACAGGGGAGAGAGAGAGAGGGGAAATGAGAGAGAGAGACAGGGGAGAGAGAGAGAGGGGAAATGAGAGAGAGAGACGGGGGAGAGAGAGAGAGAGGGGAAATGACTGAGAGAGAGACGGGGGAGAGAGAGAGAGGGGAAATGACTGAGAGAGACAGGGGAGAGAGAGACAGGGGAGAGAGAGAGAGGGGAAATGACTGAGAGAGACGGGGGAGAGAGAGAGAGAGGGGAAATGACTGAGAGAGACGGGGGAGAGAGAGAGAGGGGAAATGACTGAGAGAGACGGGGGAGAGAGAGAGAGAGGGGAAATGACTGAGAGAGACGGGGGAGAGAGAGAGAGGGGAAATGACTGAGAGAGACGGGAGAGAGAGAGAGAGGGGAAATGACTGAGAGAGACGGGGGAGAGAGAGAGAGGGGAAATGACTGAGAGAGACGGGAGAGAGAGAGAGAGGGGAAATGACTGAGAGAGACGGGGGAGAGAGAGAGAGGGGAAATGAGAGAGAGAGACGGGGGAGAGAGAGAGAGAGGGGAAATGAGAGAGAGAGACGGGGGAGAGAGAGAGAGGGGAAATGAGAGAGAGAGACGGGGGAGAGAGAGAGAGGGGAAATGAGAGAGAGAGACAGGGGAGAGAGAGAGAGGGGAAATGAGAGAGAGAGACGGGGGAGAGAGAGAGAGGGGAAATGAGAGAGAGAGACGGGGGAGAGAGAGAGAGGGGAAATGAGAGAGAGAGACGGGGGAGAGAGAGAGAGGGGAAATGAGAGAGAGAGACGGGGGAGAGAGAGAGAGGGGAAATGACTGAGAGAGACGGGGGAGAGAGAGAGAGGGGAAATGAGAGAGAGAGACGGGGGAGAGAGAGAGAGAGGAAATGAGAGAGAGAGACGGGGGAGAGAGAGAGAGGGGAAATGAAAGAGAGGGGAAATGACTGAGAGAGACAGGGGAGAGAGAGAGAGAGGGGAAATGACTGAGAGAGACAGGGGAGAGAGAGAGAGGGGAAATGACTGAGAGAGACAGGGGAGAGAGAGAGAGGGGAAATGACTGAGAGAGACAGGGGAGAGCAGAGGGAGGGGAAATGACTGAGAGAGACAGGGGAGAGAGAGAGAGAGGGGAAATGAGAGAGAGAGACGGGGGAGAGAGAGAGAGAGGAAATGAGAGAGAGAGACGGGGGAGAGAGAGAGAGAGGGGAAATGACTGAGAGAGACAGGGGAGAGCAGAGGGAGACTGAGAGCACAAGACCTTCCACATCCTCCTCCTAATTCACTGCTCATTATTGTTTCAATTAAATCACCTGTGCCTAGTTAGTTAGTGTTAACAGGTGTATATTTAAAGACTCTCATTTGCTTGTATCTTTGCTCAGTCTTGAAGTTCTCTAGCCTAGCCTATGCTTTTGTGTTTTCCCCGTTTGGTCTAACCTGAAAGACTTTTACTCAGACCTTTTGACCAGCCTCTCTGGTAAATATTGTTATTGGACTCTTTTGCCTGCATCATCCAGTGTGTATTTGTACCTTGCTCAACCCAGCACTTATGCTGGATCCTTTGTGTTTGCTCAGGAGGAATACTAAGTAAAGACTATCTGTTTTTTCCTTCTAACCTGCCTCTTGTGATTATCTGCCAATTGGGTTCACACTGCCCCATAGAACCTTGGGTTTTCCAGCAACACACTCCGGGTTCGAATCCCGGATTTGACACTAATTGAAGTGTATTTAGTGCTTTATCCGGGAAGCCGGAGAGTAGAGCATTGCAGTAATCTAATCTAGAAGTGACAACCATGGATTAGCTTTTCTGAATCATTTTTGGAATAAAAACAATGTTGCAATGTTACGAAGATGGAAAAAAGCTGTCCTTGAAATATTCTTGATATGTTCATTAAAAGAGAGATCAGGGTCCATAGTAACGCAGAGGTCCTTCACAGTGTTTTGGGTTACGACCGTACAACCATCAAGATGAATTGTCAGATCCAAAAGGAGATCTCTTTGTTTCTTGGGACCTAGAACTAGCATCTCTGTTTTGTCAGAATTTAAAAGTAAACTTACCACTGTTAACAGCCATTATATAAAGGGCCAGTATATTCCACTGTATTATCACTGTTAACAGCCATTATATAAAGGGCCAGTATATTCCACTGTATTATCACTGTTAACAGCCATTATATAAAGGGCCAGTATATTCCACTGTATTATCACTGTTAACAGCCATTATATAAAGGGCCAGTATATTCCACTGTATTATCACTGTTAACAGCCATTATATAAAGGGCCAGTAGATTCCACTGTATTATCACTGTTAACAGCCATTATATAAAGGGCCAGTAGATTCCACTGTATTATCACTGTTTAACACCCATTATATAAAGGGCCAGTAGATTCCACTGTATTATCACTGTTAACACCCATTAGATAAAGGGCCAGTATATTCCACTATATTATCACTGTTTAACACCCATTACATAAAGGGCCAGTACATTCCACTGTATTATCACTGTTTAACAACCATTATATAAAGAGCCAGTATATTCCACTGTATTATCACTGTTAACAGCCATTAGATAAAGGGCCAGTAGATTCCACTGTATTATCACTGTTTAACACCCATTAGATAAAGGGCCAGTATCTTCCACTATGTTATCACTGTTTACCACCCATTAGATAAAGGGCCAGTAGACTCCACTGTATTATCACTGTTAACACCCATTAGATAAAGGGCCAGTATCTTCCACTATGTTATCACTGTTTACCACCCATTAGATAAAGGGCCAGTAGACTCCACTGTATTATCACTGTTAACACCCATTAGATAAAGGGCCAGTATCTTCCACTATGTTATCACTGTTTACCACCCATTAGATAAAGGGCCAGTAGACTCCACTGTATTGTCACTATTAACACCCATTAGATAAAGGGCCAGTAGTTTCCACTATATTATCACAGTTTAACACCCATTAGATAAAGGGCCAGTAGATTCCACTATATTATCACCTTTTAACATACATAATACCTGCTTACACTGGACTAGTATTACTAGCGAATGTTGGTTATGTAAATATGCACCTGCACATATATCTACCTGACAGATATCTACCTGACAGATATCTACCTGACAGAGCACCAGTATAGATATCTACCTGACAGAGCACCAGTACAGATATCTACCTGACAGATATCTACCTGACAGAGCACCAGTATAGATATCTACCTGACAGATATCTACCTGACAGAGCACCAGTACAGATATCTACCTGACAGAGCACCAGTACAGATATCTACCTGACAGAGCACCAGTACAGATATCTACCTGACAGAGCACCAGTACAGATATCTACCTGACAGATATCTACCTGACAGAGCACCAGTACAGATATCTACCTGACAGATATCTACCTGACAGAGCACCAGTACAGATATCTACCTGACAGATATCTACCTGACAGAGCACCAGTACAGATATCTACCTGACAGATATCTACCTGACAGAGCACCAGTATAGATATCTACCTGACAGATATCTACCTGACAGAGCACCAGTACAGATATCTACCTGACAGAGCACCAGTACAGATATCTACCTGACAGAGCACCAGTACAGATATCTACCTGACAGATATCTACCTGACAGAGCACCAGTACAGATATCTACCTGACAGATATCTACCTGACAGAGCACCAGTACAGATATCTACCTGACAGATATCTACCTGACAGAGCACCAGTACAGATATCTACCTGACAGATATCTAGCTGACAGAGCACCAGTACAGATATCTACCTGACAGATATCTACCTGACAGAGCACCAGTACAGATATCTACCTGACAGATATCTAGCTGACAGAGCACCAGTACAGATATCTACCTGACAGATATCTACCTGACAGAGCACCAGTACAGATATCTACCTGACAGATATCTACCTGACAGAGCACCAGTACATATATCTACCTGACAGAGCACCAGTACAGATATCTACCTGACAGATATCTACCTGACAGAGCACCAGTACATATATCTACCTGACAGATATCTAGCTGACAGAGCACCAGTATAGATATCTACCTGACAGAGCACCAGTACAGATATCTACCTGACAGAGCACCAGTACAGATATCTACCTGACATATATCTAGCTGACAGAGCACCAGTACAGATATCTACCTGACAGATATCTACCTGACAGAGCACCAGTACAGATATCTACCTGACAGATATCTACCTGACAGAGCACCAGTATATATATCTACCTGACAGAGCACCAGTACAGATATCTACCTGACAGAGCACCAGTACAGATATCTACCTGACAGATATCTACCTGACAGAGCACCAGTACAGATATCTACCTGACAGAGCACCAGTACAGATATCTACCTGACAGATATCTACCTGACAGAGCACCAGTATAGATATCTACCTGACAGATATCTACCTGACAGAGCACCAGTACAGATATCTACCTGACAGAGCACCAGTACAGATATCTACCTGACAGAGCACCAGTACAGATATCTACCTGACAGATATCTACCTGACAGAGCACCAGTACAGATATCTACCTGACAGATATCTACCTGACAGAGCACCAGTACAGATATCTACCTGACAGATATCTACCTGACAGAGCACCAGTACAGATATCTACCTGACAGATATCTAGCTGACAGAGCACCAGTACAGATATCTACCTGACAGATATCTACCTGACAGAGCACCAGTACAGATATCTACCTGACAGATATCTAGCTGACAGAGCACCAGTACAGATATCTACCTGACAGATATCTACCTGACAGAGCACCAGTACAGATATCTACCTGACAGATATCTACCTGACAGAGCACCAGTACATATATCTACCTGACAGAGCACCAGTACAGATATCTACCTGACAGATATCTACCTGACAGAGCACCAGTACATATATCTACCTGACAGATATCTAGCTGACAGAGCACCAGTATAGATATCTACCTGACAGAGCACCAGTACAGATATCTACCTGACAGAGCACCAGTACAGATATCTACCTGACAGATATCTAGCTGACAGAGCACCAGTACAGATATCTACCTGACAGATATCTACCTGACAGAGCACCAGTACAGATATCTACCTGACAGATATCTACCTGACAGAGCACCAGTATATATATCTACCTGACAGAGCACCAGTACAGATATCTACCTGACAGAGCACCAGTACAGATATCTACCTGACAGATATCTAGCTGACAGAGCACCAGTACAGATATCTACCTGACAGATATCTACCTGACAGAGCACCAGTACAGATATCTACCTGACAGATATCTACCTGACAGAGCACCAGTATAGATATCTACCTGACAGAGCACCAGTACAGATATCTACCTGACAGATATCTACCTGACAGAGCACCTCCCCCTTTGCCCTTCCAGTCTCCAAAGGTAGTTTATTTATATTTTGGGTGGTGGTGGGTTATTTATATTTTGGGTGGTGGTAGTTTATATATTTTTTGGGTGGTGGTAGTTTATTTATATTTTGGGTGGTGGTAGTTTATTTATATTTTGGGTGGTGGTAGTGTATTTATATTTTGGGTGGTGGTGGTTTATTTATATTTTGGGTGGTGGTAGTTTATTTATATTTTGGGTGGTGGTAGTTTATTTATATTTTGGGTGGTGGTGGTTTATTTATATTTTGGGTGGTGGTAGTTTATTTATATTTTGGGTGGTGGTAGTTTATTTATATTTTGGGTGGTGGTAGTTTATTTATATTTTGGGTGGTGGTAGTTTATTTATATTTTGGGTGGTGGTGGTTTATTTATATTTTGGGTGGTGGTGGTTTATTTATATTTTGGGTGGTGGTAGATTATTTATATTTTGGGTGGTGGTAGTTTATTTATATTTTGGGTGGTGGTAGTTTATTTATATTTTGGGTGGTGGTAGTTTATTTATATTTTGGGTGGTGGTGGTTTATTTATATTTTGGGTGGTGGTGGTTTATTTATATTTTGGGTGGTGGTAGTTTATTTATATTTTGGGTGGTGGTAGTTTATTTATATTTTGGGTGGTGGTATTTTATTTATATTTTGGGTGGTGGTAGTTTATTTATATTTTGGGTGGTGGTGGTTTATTTATATTTTGGGTGGTGGTGGTTTATTTATATTTTGGGTGGTGGTAGTTTATTTATATTTTGGGTGGTGGTAGTTTATTTATATTTTGGGTGGTGGTAGTTTATTTATATTTTGGGTGGTGGTGGTTTATTTATATTTTGGGTGGTGGTAGTTTATTTATATTTTGGGTGGTGGTGGTTTATTTATATTTTGGGTGGTGGTAGTTTATTTATATTTTGGGTGGTGGTGGTTTATTTATATTTTGGGTGGTGGTAGTTTATTTATATTTTGGGTGGTGGTAGTTTATTTATATTAGATAGATAGATAGATAGATAGATAGATAGATAGATAGATAGATAGATAGATAGATAGATAGATAGATAGATAGATAGATAGATAGATAGATAGATAGATAGATAGATAGATAGATAGATAGATAGATAGATAGATAGATAGATAGGTACTTTATTACCCCCCGGGGGGAAATTTCATTGTCAAGCAGCTACAACAAAACACAGGGCAGGTGCAAAATGCCACAACGAAAGTACACAAAAGACAGATACACGGTACATGATACATAGAGCGGCAGTATGAAAAAGTATAGAAATACAAGATATCTGGTGTGCAAAAAAAAGCTATAAAAAGACATTGCATAGTATGAGTGGTTGGCTGAATATGTACACTATACATTGGTGGATGTTGGATGGTTAACTATACTATACAGGTCGATGGCAGAGAAATACTTCAGTAGCTAAAAATGCGTATGATATGAGCGAAGGTAATAATAGTTTACTTAATAGACAGACTGGGTAAATGAACAGGTAAGTGAAAAGTTTTCATGGTTAAGTTAGCTGTACAGTTAGGTATACAGTTATATTTACAGCTAAGTGAATACTTGCATGTTTACACAAACTGTACAGGTAAATGACAGGAAGAGATACTTTAATAGCTAAATGTGTGTATGATATAATTTGGGGTAATAATAGTAATTCCCTTAAAATACAGTCCTTAGTGCGCAGGGTTTAATTACAGACAACTGCACTTATTGCACATTCGATATACTAAAAGCAATGAGAAAAGGTGCAACTGGCAGGATACTAATATGATATAACAACTGTACATGAGTATGTATATACAAACCTGTATGAATAAATAGGTCCTGAGTGAATGAGTGCTGACGGACCAGAGTTACTCACGGATGGATGCATAATTGTTAAACTAGGTCCTAGCACCCCAACAGTTCCAGATCTATGTTGCCGACGGCACGGCACCCCGGTGAGGCATTATATAGTCTAATAACCGCCGGCAGGAAGGACCTCCTGTAGCGCTCTCTGGCACACCGTGGTGGGATCAGTCTGTGACTGAAAGTGCTCCTCTGCGCCATAACCATAGCGTGCAGAGGGTGGGTGACGTTGTCCATGATGGCCAGCAGTTTGGCCAGGATCCGTCTCTCCGCCACCTCCTCTAGAGTGTCAAGGCTCATCCCCAGGACAGAGCTAGCCTTCCTGATCAGCTTATTTACCCGAGAAGCATCACCGGCTTTGATGTTTGCTCCCCAGCACACCACTGCAAAAAAGATGGCACTGGCCACCACAGACTGGTAGAAGGTATGCAGTAGTTTACTGCACACGTTGAAGGACCTGAGCCTCCTCAGAAAGTAGAGTCGGCTCTGGCCCTTTTTGTACGGAGCCCCGGTGTTACCAGCCTGTTCCAGCCTATTGTCCATATGGACTCCCAGGAACTTGTATGACCCAACCATTTCCACATCCATCCCCTGTATAGGGACTGCAGTCAGTTGTGCCTTGGTTCTCCTGAAGTCCACCACCATCTCCTTTGTTTTGCTGATGTTGAGCTGAAGGTGGTTCTGCTCACACCACAACACAAAGCCACTGATTGTGCTCCTGTACTCCTCCTCCTGCCCACCCCTGATACACCCTACAATTGCAGAGTCATCCGAGAACGTCTGTAGGTGGCATGTTTCAGAGTTATATCTGAAGTCTGAGGTGTAGAGGGTGAACAGGAAGGGGGACAGGACCGTTCCCTGGGGGGCCCCTGTGTTGCTAACTGCCCGTTCTGACACACAGCTCTGTAGTCGCACAAATTGTGGCCTACCGGTCAGGGTTACCCAGGAGACTAAGGGTGCTTCCACTTTCATCCTCCTCATCTTCTCACCCAGTAGCAGGGGCTGAATGGTATTGAAGGCACTGGAGAAGTCAAAAAACATAACACTCACAGTGCAACCTGCGTTGTCCAGGTGAGAGTAGGCCCTCTGCAGAAGGTAGATGATTGCATCATCCACCCCGATGTTGCGCTGGTATGCAAACTGCAGGGGGTCCAGTGATGAACACACCAGGGGTCTGAGGTGAGCTAGGACTAACCTTTCCAGGGTCTTCATGATGTGGGATGTTAGCGCTACAGGTCTGAAGTCATTCAGGACAGTGGGGTGTGCCTTCTTGGGCACTGGGACGAGGCAGGATGTTTTCCACAGCACAGGGACCCTTTCTAGGCTCAGGCTAAGGTTGAAGCGATGCTGGAGTATTCCACACAGTTGGTCAGCACAGACCCTAAGCACCCTTGGGCTGATGCCATCAGGGCCCGCCGCTTTCCACTGATGTAGTCTCTCCAGCTCTCTCTTCACTTGGTTGGTGGTGAAAGCCAGCCCAGGTGGGGGGAAGGGGGGAAGGGGGGTGTTGAGGATCAGTCCAGGGGGAGCAGGGGCGGAGCTGGGGTCACTGATTGTCTCAGCAGAGGTGTTGTGAGCAAAGTGGGGGTGGGACAGCCGTGAGGGTGTGTGGTCTGGGGAGCTGGAAGGGAGGTGGACAGGGCCAGTATCAAACCTGTTAAAAAATTGGTTCAGCTCATTGGCTCTGTCCTGGGTCCCCTCCGTCTGCCCACTGTTAAAATTTTTGAAGCCAGTGATATTTCTCATACCCTTCCACACCTCTCTCACCCGGCTCTTTCTCAGCTTGTCCTCCATCTTCTCCTTATACACTCTCTTCCCCTCAGCAATCCGCAACTTCAGCTCCCTCTGGA
Source organism: Thymallus thymallus (assembly GCA_023634145.1). Taxonomy (NCBI): domain Eukaryota; kingdom Metazoa; phylum Chordata; class Actinopteri; order Salmoniformes; family Salmonidae; genus Thymallus; species Thymallus thymallus. The sequence continues at coordinate 164,040 of JAKYLM010000079.1, forward strand.
CGCATTTCAATTTGTCCTTGTCCTTGTCCCTCTCCTTGAAGGCCCTCTTCTTCTCATTCAGCAGGGCCTTCAGGTCGCTGGTGACCCAGGGTTTATTGTTTGGGAAACAGCGTACCTTCCTGGTGGGTACAGTGTTGTCTACACAGAAATTAATATAGTCTGTTATGCAGTCAGTAAGTCCATCGATGTCCACCCCATGAGCCTCACAGAGCACATCCCAGTCTGTTGTTTCAAAGCAGTCCTGTAGGGCCTCATTTGCCTCTGGAGACCATCTCCTAATGGTCCTAGTGGTCGCAGGCTGTTGTTGGACCAAAGGCCTGTAGAGTGGGGTGAGGTGGACAAGGTTGTGATCCGATCTACCGAGGGGAGGGAGTGCAGTGGAGTTGTATGCATCCTTCACATTAGCATTTAACAAGTCCAGAGTTTTATTATTCCTGGTTGGGCACTTCACGAACTGTTTGAACTTGGGCAGCGTTGAAGATAGAGATGCATGGTTAAAATCCCCCGAAATGGCAAAGAAAGCACTGGGATGCGCTGTCTGTAACCTCGCGATAACAGAGTGGATGACGTCACACGCTGTGTTTGCGTCAGCAGAGGGCGGGATGTAAACAATAACAGTAATGGCCACCGTGAATTCCCTCGGCAAATAGTAGGATCTCAGGCTGACGGCTAGCAGTTCAATGTCCGGGCTACAAAACTGTTCCTTAAGAGTAATATGGTTCGGATGACACCATCTGTTGTTAACTAATAAAGCCAGCCCACCACCCTTACTCTTACCGGAAGAGACGCGATCCCTGTCCGCTGTGATGGTCTGGAAACCGTCGATAGTGACGTTCTGTATGGGGATGTTATCGTTCAGCCAAGTCTCAGTAAAACACATTAGGCTCGTTTCCCGATAAATCCTTTGTCCACGAACAAGTCCCGCCAACTCATCCATCTTGTTATGTAGACACCTAACATTGCCCATAATGATAGACGGTATAGCCGGCTTGTACTTGAACCTCCTCCGCTTTGCCTTACATTTCAATCCCGCCCTGCATCCACGGCGTCGTCTTTTCAATTCGTCCGGAATATCAAACTTTTCCCTGGGGAGCAGCAGCGCTGCGTGGGCTAAATCCAGGAGCTGGGCTCTGTTGTAAATAATAATAGTTGACGACTCCTGTCGACGTTCAGCTGCGATAAAATCCATAAAATCCATAATCCTGAACTATTATAGTTCAACTGTAGCAAAATCAAAAATACAACTAAAGAAAAGAGACAAAAAAAATGAACTAAAACAATAATTTATGCACGAACAACGGGAGCTGCTTAACAGGCGACCAGCAGGGCGGCGCCAAACACATTAATGTTAGGTTGGGCTGTTAGTTGGGATATTAATCTTAGGTTGGGCTGTTAGTTGGGATATTAATCCTAGGTTGGGCTGTTAGTTGGGATATTAATCTTAGGTTGGGCTGTTAGTTGGGATATTAATCCTAGGTGGGGCTGTTAGTTGGGATATTAATCCTAGGTGGGGCTGTTAGTTGGGATATTAATCCTAGGTGGGGCTGTTAGTTGGGATATTAATCTTAGGTGGGGCTGTTAGTTGGGATATTAATCCTAGGTGGGGCTGTTAGTTGGGATATTAATCCTAGGTTGGGCTGTTAGTTGGGATATTAATCTTAGGTGGGGCTGTTAGTTGGGATATTAATCCTAGGTGGGGCTGTTAGTTGGGATATTAATCCTAGGTTGGGCTGTTAGTTGGGATATTAATCCTAGGTGGGGCTGTTAGTTGGGATATTAATCCTAGATTGGCCTTCTTATATAACACTGATTGTCCAGATGGTGGCGCTATAACAAGCTATTGAAAATGCAAACTTTGAATGTGTCACACCCTGATCTGTTCCACCTGTCTGTGTGATTGTCTCCACCTCCTCCAGGTGTCTCCACCTCCTCCAGGTGTCTCCATCCTGATCTGTTCCACCTGTCTGTGTGATTGTCTCCACCTCCTCCACATGTCTCCATCTTCCTCATTATCTCCAGTGTATTTATACCTGTGTTCTCTGTTGGTCTGTTGTCAGTTGGTTTTGCTTGTCAAGCCTACCAGCGTTTTTCCACTTTGCTCCAGCCTTGTTGTTATTTACTGTCTTCTAGTTTTCACCGTGTTGACCGTTCCTGCCTGTCCTGACCCTGACCGCCATATTGTACCTTTACCCCACTACGCTGGATTACCAAACTCTTACCAAACCAAATTGCCGTTGTCCTCGCCTGGGTCTTATCTTCAAACGTGATAGAAAGGTTATGTCTCTCACTCCATTTCACTTAAAGTCATGAAATTCAATGCATAGGTCCCTCTCCTCACGCAGAATACATTTGCCTCAGGGACCCATAACGCGCCGAATGACCGATCTGCACGAAACTTGGTATGTGTCATCTATTTATTTTATTTTTTTTCATTTTCTCCCCAATTTGGTCGTATCCAATTGGTAGTTACAGTCTTGTCCAATCGCTACAACTCCCGTATGGACTCTGGAGAGGTGAAGGTTGAGAGCCGTTCGTCCTCCGGAACACAACCCACCAAGCCGCACTGCTTCTTGACACAATGAACGCTTAACCCGGAAGCCAGCCGCACCAATGTGTCGGAGGAACCACCGTAAACCTGGCGACTGAGTCAACGTGCATGCGCCCGGCCCGCCACAGGAGATGCTAGAGCACGATGGGACAAGGACAACCCGGCCGGCCAAACCCTCCCTAACCCGGGATATGTGACATCTATGAACAAACTTGATATGTGACATCTATGAACAAACCTGATATGTGACATCTATGAACAAACTTGATATGTGACATCTATGGACAAACCTGATATGTGACATCTATGAACAAACTTGATATGTGACATCTATGAACAAACCTGATATGTGACATCTATGAACAAACTTGATATGTGACATCTATGAACAAACTTGATATGTGACATCTATGGACAAACCTGATATGTGACATCTATGAACAAACTTGATATGTGACATCTATGGACAAACCTGATATGTGACATCTATGAACAAACTTGATATGTGACATCTATGAACAAACCTGATATGTGACATCTATGAACAAACTTGATATGTGACATCTATGAACAAACCTGATATGTGACATCTATGAACAAACTTGATATGTGACATCTATGAACAAACCTGATATGTGACATCTATGACAAACCTGATATGTGACATCTATGAACAAACTTGATATGTGACATCTATGAACAAACTTGATATGTGACATCTATGGACAAACTTGATATGTGACATCTATGAACAAACCTGATATGTGACATCTATGACAAACCTGATATGTGACATCTATGGACAAACTTGATATGTGACATCTATGGACAAACTTGATATGTGACATCTATGAACAAACTTGATATGTGACATCTATGAGCAAACCTGATATGTGACATCTATGACAAACCTGATATGTGACATCTATGGACAAACTTGATATGTGACATCTATGAACAAACTTGATATGTGACATCTATGACAAACCTGATATGTGACATTATGACAAACCTGATATGTGACATCTATGACAAACTTGATATGTGACATCTATGGACAAACTTGATATGTGACATCTATGGACAAACTTGATATGTGACATCTATGAACAAACCTGATATGTGACATCTATGAACAAACTTGATATGTGACATCTATGAACAAACCTGATATGTGACATCTATGGACAAACTTGATATGTGACATCTATGGACAAACTTGATATGTGACATCTATGAACAAACTTGATATGTGACATCTATGAACAAACCTGATATGTGACATCTATGACAAACCTGATATGTGACATCTATGACAAACTTGATATGTGATATCTACGAACAAACTTGATATGTGACATCTTTGACAAACCTGATATGTGACATCTATGGACAAACTTGATATGTGACATCTATGGACAAATTTGATATGTGACATCTATGAACAAACTTGATATGTGACATCTATGAGCAAACCTGATATGTGACATCTATGACAAACCTGATATGTGACATCTATGGACAAACTTGATATGTGACATCTATGAACAAACTTGATATGTGACATCTATGAACAAACTTGATATGTGACATCTATGGACAAACTTGATATGTGACATCTATGGACAAACTTGATATATTACATTTTACAGTTGTACGTTGATACAATTGGAAAACATTTCTGCAATCCTTTCACCATATTTATTTAGACATTCTATGTAGATAATGTAAATTAAAATCCAACATTTTGACAATATAACAGATGTATTTAGTTTCAGTATATTTCCAGTTTAACAATATTGAGTGATTTCATACAGAATAATTGTCTGTACTGACTTAGTATTTGAAGAATCCCAGCATGGACAGTTTAAAACCCAGGTACCCAGGCTAGTACAATCCTCTAGCAGAGACTGGTACCCAGGCTAGTACAATCCTCTAGCAGAGACTGGTTCCCAGGCTAGTACAATCCTCTAGCAGAGACTGGTTCCCAGGCTAGTACAATCCTCTAGCAGAGGCCTAGCTACAGTAAATCCTAGCTGAGAATAAGAGGAGGGGGGGGGGTTTAGGAGGAAGATGAAGGGGGGGTTTAGGAGGAGGAGGGGGGTTTAGGAGGAGGATGAAGAGGAGGAGGGGGGTTTAGGAGGAGGATGAAGAGGAGGATGGGGTTTAGGAGGGGGATGAAGAGGAGGGTGGTATATGAGGAAGATGAAGAGGAAGAGGAGGGTTTAGGAGGAGGATGAAGAGGAGGAGGGGGGTTTAGGAGGAAGTTGAAGAGGAGGAGGGGATTTAGGAGGAAGATGAAGAGGAGGAGGGGATTTAGGAGGAAGATGAAGAGGAGGAGGGGGGTTTAGGAAGAAGATGAAGAGGAGGAGGGGGGTTTAGGAGGAAGATGAAGAGGAGGAGGGGGTTTAGGATGGGGATGAAGAGGAGGAGGGGGATTTAGGAAGGGGATGAAGAGGAGGAGGGGTTTAGGAGGAAGATGAAAAGGAGGAGGAGAGTTTAGGAAGAAGATGAAGAGGAGGAGGAGGGTTTAGGAGGGGGATGAAGAAGAGGAGGATGAAGAGGCGGATGAAGAGGAGGAGGATGGTTTAGGAGGGGGGATGATGAAGAGGATGATGAAGAGGAGGATGATGAAGAGGAGGAGGGTTTAGGTGTGAATGCTGTAACGATGGGGGTATCATCCCTCCCACCGCCCCAGTCATGGACAGCATTAACAGCACTCAATGGTTGTGTCCCCATTGGTACCCTATTCCTTTTTGACCAGAGCTCTGGGTCCGGAACAAAATTAGTGCACTACATAAGGAATAGAGTTCCATTAGGGATGTGTCAAAACAGTCAGGAACCCTTCAGGGTCCCTGTGTCAAAACAGTCAGGAACCCTTCAGGGTCCCTGTGTCAAAACAGTCAGGAACCCTTCAGGGCCCCTGTGTCAAAACAGTCAGGAACCCTTCAGGGTCCTTGTGTCAAAACAGTCAGGAACCCTTCAGGGTCCCTGTGTCAAAACAGTCAGGAACCCTTCAGGGTCCCTGTGTCAAAACAGTCAGGAACCCTTCAGGGCCCCTGTGTCAAAACAGTCAGGAACCCTTCAGGGCCCCTGTGTCAAAACAGTCAGGAACCCTTCAGGGCCCCTGTGTCAAAACAGTCAGGAACCCTTCAGGTCCCCTGTGTGTGTGTTGTAGCAGCAGCAGTGTGGCCCCAGAGCAGGGCTAATGCTAACATGCTAGGTGTCTTTTATAACAGAACCCCTATCACGGTTAGCATTAACCCTGACCTGGGAGTCTGGTCCGACCTGGGACTAGAACTGGGACTCCCCAGTCCACTGTTGGGAAGCAGAGCGGCTGCAGTACTGAGAACGACCTGGAGGGAGAGACAAAGACACCTCACTGTTAGACCACTAGCAGGGTTCTACACCTACAGAGGGTGAGACTGGAGCAATCCAAAGATCAGTGAATCACTGGTGTATTGGGTGAGTTATATTGAGTGACCCCTAAAGAATACCTTTAGGATCTTATAAGCAGGATGGTCTAGATGTCCTGTATAATGGTATTACAGTAGCAGGATGGTCTAGATGTTCTGTATAATGGTATTACAGTAGCAGGATGGTCTAGATGTTCTGTATAAAGTTATTACAGTAGCAGGATGGTCTAGATGTTCTGTATAAAGTTATTACAGTAGCAGGATGGTCTAGATGTTCTGTATAATGGTATTACAGTAGCAGGATGGTCTAGATGTTCTGTATAATGGTATTACAGTAGCAGGATGGTCTAGATGTTCCAGGTATTACAGTAGCAGGAGAGTCTAGATGTTCTGTATAAAGGTATTACAGTAGCAGGATGGTCTAGATGTTCTGTATAATGGAATTACAGTAGCAGGATGGTCTAGATGTTCTAGGTATTACAGTAGCAGGATGGTCTAGATGTTATGTATAATGGTATTACAGTAGCAGGAGGGTCTAGATGTTCTGTATAAAGGTATTACAGTAGCAGGATGGTCTAGATGTTCTGTATAAAGGTATTACAGTAGCAGGATGATCTAGATGTTCTGTATACAGTTATTACAGTAGCAGGATGGTCTAGATGTTCTGTATAAAGTTATTACAGTAGCAGGATGGTTTAGATGTTCTGTATAAAGTTATTACAGTAGCAGGATGGTCTAGATGTTCTGTATAAAGTTATTACAGTAGCAGGATGGTCTAGATGTTCTGTATAATGGTATTACAGTAGCAGGATGGTCTAGATGTTCTAGGTATTACAGTAGCAGGATGGTCTAGATGTTCTGTATAATGGTATTACAGTAGCAGGAGGGTCTAGATGTCCTGTATAAAGGTATTACAGTAGCAGGATGGTCTAGATGTTCTGTATAAAGTTATTACAGTAGCAGGATGGTCTAGATGTTCTGTATAATGGTATTACAGTAGCAGGATGGTCTAGATGTTCTGTGTAAAGGTATTACAGTAGCAGGATGGTCTAGATGTTCTGTATAATGGTATTACAGTAGCAGGATGGTCTAGATATTCTGTATAATGGTATTACAGTAGCAGGATGGTCTAGATGTTCTGTATAAAGGTATTACAGTAGCAGGGGGGTCTAGATGTTCTGTATAAAGTTATTACAGCAGCAGGATGGTCTAGATGTTCTGTATAATGGTATTACAGTAGCAGGATGGTCTAGATGTTCTGTACAAAGGTATTACAGTAGCAGGATGGTCTAGACGTTCTGTATAAAGTTATTACAATAGCAGGATGGTCTAGATGTTCTGTATAATGGTATTACAGTAGCAGGAGGGTCTAGATGTCCTGTATAAAGGTATTACAGTAGCAGGATGGTCTAGATGTTCTGTATAAAGTTATTACAGTAGCAGGATGGTCTAGATGTTCTGTATAAAGTTATTACAGTAGCAGGATGGTCTAGATGTTCTGTATAATGGTATTACAGTAGCAGGATGGTCTAGATGTTCTGTGTAAAGGTATTACAGTAGCAGGATGGTCTAGATGTTCTGTATAATGGTATTACAGTAGCAGGATGGTCTAGATATTCTGTATAATGGTATTACAGTAGCAGGATGGTCTAGATGTTCTGTATAAAGGTATTACAGTAGCAGGGGGGTCTAGATGTTCTGTATAAAGGTATTACAGTAGCAGGATGGTCTAGATGTTCTGTATAATGGTATTACAGTAGCAGGATGGTCTAGATGTTCTGTACAAAGGTATTACAGTAGCAGGATGGTCTAGATGTTCTGTATAAAGTTATTACAATAGCAGGATGGTCTAGATGTTCTAGGTATTACAGTAGCAGGAGGGTCTAGATGTTCTGTATAATGGTATTACAGTAGCAGGATGGTCTAGATGTTCTAGGTATTACAGTAGCAGGATGGTCTAGATGTTCTGTATAATGGTATTACAGTAGCAGGATGGTCTAGACGTTCTGTATAATGGTATTACAGTAGCAGGATGGTCTAGATGTTCTAGGTATTACAGTAGCAGGATGGTCTAGATGTTCTGTATAAAGTTATTACAGTAGCAGGATGGTCTAGATGTTCTGTATAAAGGTATTACAGTAGCAGGATGGTCTAGATGTTCTGTATAAAGGTATTACAGTAGCAGGAGGGTCTAGATGTTCTGTATAAAGTTATTACAGTAGCAGGAGGGTCTAGATGTTCTGTATAAAGTTATTACAGTAGCAGGATGGTCTAGATGTTCTGTATAATGGTATTACAGTAGCAGGAGGGTCTAGATGTTCTGTATAAAGGTATTACAGTAGCAGGAGGGTCTAGATGTTCTGTATAAAGTTATTACAGTAGCAGGAGGGTCTAGATAATCTGTATAAAGTTATTACAGTAGCAGGAGGGTCTAGATGTTCTGTATAAAGGTATTACAGTAGCAGGAGGGTCTAGATGTTCTGTATAAAGTTATTAC
>JAKYLM010000079.1:177500-225000 GCA_023634145.1 Thymallus thymallus
CCATAACATGATGCAGCCACCACTATACTATACTATACCTATAACATGATGCAGCCACCACTATACTATACCCATAACATGATGCAGCCACCACTATACTATACCCATAACATGATGCAGCCACCACTATACTATACCTATAACATGATGCAGCCACCACTATACTATACCCATAACATGATGCAGCCACCACTATACTATACCCATAACATGATGCAGCCACCACTATACTATACCGATAACATGATGCAGCCACCACTATACTATACCCATAACATGATGCAGCCACCACTATACTATACCTATAACATGATGCAGCCACCACTATACTATACCCATAACATGATGCAGCCACCACTATACTATACTATACCTATAACATGATGCAGCCACCACTATACTATACCCATAACATGATGCAGCCACCACTATAGTATACCCATAACATGATGCAGCCACCACTATACTATACCTATAACATGATGCAGCCACCACTATACTATACCTATAACATGATGCAGCCACCACTATACTATACCCATAACATGATGCAGCCACCACTATACTATACTATACCTATAACATGATGCAGCCATCACTATACTATACCCATAACATGATGCAGCCACCACTATACTATACCCTTAACATGATGCAGCCACCACTATACTATACCCATAACATGATGCAGCCACCACTATACTATACCCATAACATGATAAAGCCACCACTATACTATACTATACCCATAACATGATACAGCCACCACTATACTATACCTATAACATGATGCAGCCACCACTATACTATACTATACCCATAACATGATACATCCACCACTATACTATACTATACCCATAACATGATACATCCACCACTATACTATACTATACCCATAACATGATACAGCCACCACTATACTATACCTATAACATGATGCAGCCACCACTATACTATACTATACTATACTATACTATACTATACTATACTATACCCATAACATGATACATCCACCACTATACTATACTATACCCATAACATGATACATCCACCACTATACTATACTATACCCATAACATGATACAGCCACCACTATACTATACTATACCTATAACATGATGCAGCCACCACTATACTATACTATACCCATAACATGATGCAGCCACCACTATACTATACTATACCCATAACATGATACAGCCACCACTATACTATACTATACCTATAACATGATGCAGCCACCACTATACTATACTATACCTATAACATGATGCAGCCACCACTATACTATACTATACCCATAACATGATGCAGCCACCACTATACTATACTATACCCATAACATGATACAGCCACCACTATACTATACCCATAACATGATGCAGCCACCACTATACTATACCCATAACATGATGCAGCCACCACTATACTATACCCATAACATGATACAGCCACCACTATACTATACTATACCCATAACATGATGCAGCCACCACTATACTATACTATACCTATAACATGATGCAGCCACCACTATACTATACTATACCTATAACATGATGCAGCCACCACTATACTATACTATACTATACCCATAACATGATGCAGCCACCACTTTAATATACTATACCTATAACATGATACAGCCACCACTATACTATACCCATAACATGATACAGCCACCACTATACTATACCCATAACATGATACAGCCACCACTATACTATACCCATAACATGATACAGCCACCACTATACTATACCCATAACATGATGCAGCCACCACTATACTATACTATACTATACAATACTATACCCATAACATGATACAGCCACCACTATACTATACTATACTATACCCATAACATGATGCAGCCACCACTATACTATACTATACTATACTATACTATACCCATAACATGATACAGCCACCACTATACTATACTATACCTATAACATGATACAGCCACCACTATACTATACTATACATATAACATGATGCAGCCACCACTATACTATACTATACTATACCTATAACATGATGCAGCCACCACTATACTATACTATACTATACTATACCCATAACATGATGCAGCCACCACTATACTATACTATACCTATAACATGATACAGCCACCACTATACTATACTATACTATACTATACTATACCTATAACATGATAGAGCCACCACTTTACTATACTATACTATACCTATAACATGATGCAGCCACCACTTTACTATACTATACTATACCCATAACATGATCGAGCCACCACTATACTATACTATACCTATAACATGATACAGCCACCACTATACTATACTATACTATACTATACTATACTATACCTATAACATGATACAGCCACCACTATACTATACTATACCCATAACATACTCAACACAACACACTATACGCTCTTGGATAGGTGTTTACATACATATGGGGCTATACGCTCTTCGATAGATTCCCACTCAACACAGATTCATCACAATTCATGCATACTATATTTCTTTCTTCTACAAACTCCTTGCCTTTCACCTTAAACAATTACATTTAGCCCGTATTCTGGAGAGACCTTACCTGACCCCTGACCCCTGACCCCTCGGTGGCAACTGATCGAATCACGTAAACTTATAGTAAGAATGTTTGCTTACCCTTTATACAATGGCCATTGTTTCTTTTTTTATTTTTATCGTTTGCGTATTTCGCTCAGACGCCCCCGATGGCTCAGCACTCGTCAGTCCCTTCTTCCAGTCCCTTCGTGGTCGCCAATTTATGTGGTGGAAAAAGCTCTTCCCTCTTACTAAAAAATAAAAGCACTTCTGGAGTTTGTAGAAGCAAGATAGACTTTTATTACAGAAGCAACACAAGCCAAGTGACCTGCAGATCAACTGATTTACATCTCTAAGTTCTTGGCTTTTGTACAGGTTGCTAAATGTTTATTCATAAAACACAGTTAACCCCCTCCTGCAGGGTTACCCCCATTCTATTTTCCTCCACCCTGGTCTAAAAACTCCTGCTTGTTTTCTCCTTATTTGGAGATAATAGTGGCACAGAATACATGTCTAGTTCTAAGTCAGAAGAATGGGAGGTTCACAGGAAGCCTTTACCCCTCGGGGAGTCTCCTGACTCTGGTGACATTCCTCTGGTCAAAGGTCAACCTGCTGAGTGATATGGGGTTGCCTTCACCCTACCCTCATCTGCTGAGGACAAAGAGATCTTGTCTCTGCTTGAAACATACAGAGCTGAATATATTCAGGGAGCCATAAAGAACTGGAAATTACACAATAACTATAAAGAATTGGAAATTACACAATAACTATAAAGAACTGGAAATTACACAATAACTATAAAGAACTGGAAATTACACAATAACTATAAAGAACTGGAAATTACACAATAACTATAAAGAACTGGAAATTACACAATAACTATAAAGAATTGGAAATTACACAATAACTATAAAGAACTGGAAATTACACAATAACTATAAAGAACTGGAAATTACACAATAACTATAAAGAACTGGAAATTACACAATAACTATAAAGAATTGGAAATTACACAATAACTATAAAGAATTGGAAATTACACAATAACTATAAAGAACTGGAAATTACACAATAACTATAAAGAACTGGAAATTACACAATAACTATAAAGAACTGGAAATTACACAATAACTATAAAGAACTGGAAATTACACAATAACTATAAAGAATTGGAAATTACACAACAACTATAAAGAACTGGAAATTACACAATAACTATAAAGAACTGGAAATTACACAATAACTATAAAGAACTGGAAATTACACAATAACTATAAAGAACTGGAAATTACACAATAACTATAAAGAACTGGAAATTACACAATAACTATAAAGAACTGGAAATTACACAATAACTATAAAGAATTGGAAATTACACAACAACTATAAAGAACTGGAAATTACACAATAACTATAAAGAACTGGAAATTACACAATAACTATAAAGAACTGGAAATTACACAATAACTATAAAGAACTGGAAATTACACAATAACTATAAAGAACTGGAAATTACACAATAACTATAAAGAATTGGAAATTACACAATAACTATAAAAAACTGGAAATTACACAATAACTATAAAGAACTGGAAATTACACAATAACTATAAAGAACTGAAAATTACACAATAACTATAAAGAACTGGAAATTACACAATAACTATAAAGAACTGGAAATTACACAATAACGATAAAGAACTGGAAATTACACAACAACTATAAAGAACTGGAAATTACACAATAACTATAAAGAACTGGAAATTACACAATAACTATAAAGAACTGGAAATTACACAACAACTATAAAGAACTGGAAATTACACAATAACTATAAAGAACTGGAAATTACACAATAACTATAAAGAACTGGAAATTACACAATAACTATAAAGAACTGGAAATTACACAATAACTATAAAGAATTGGAAATTACACAATAACTATAAAGAACTGGAAATTACACAATAACTATAAAGAACTGGAAATTACACAATAACTATAAAGAACTGGAAATTACACAATAACTATAAAGAATTGGAAATTACACAATAACTATAAAGAATTGGAAATTACACAATAACTATAAAGAACTGGAAATTACACAACAACTATAAAGAACTGGAAATTACACAATAACTATAAAGAACTGGAAATTACACAATAACTATAAAGAACTGGAAATTACACAATAACTATAAAGAATTGGAAATTACACAACAACTATAAAGAACTGGAAATTACACAATAACTATAAAGAACTGGAAATTACACAATAACTATAAAGAACTGGAAATTACACAATAACTATAAAGAACTGGAAATTACACAATAACTATAAAGAACTGGAAATTACACAATAACTATAAAGAACTGGAAATTACACAATAACTATAAAGAATTGGAAATTACACAACAACTATAAAGAACTGGAAATTACACAATAACTATAAAGAACTGGAAATTACACAATAACTATAAAGAACTGGAAATTACACAATAACTATAAAGAACTGGAAATTACACAATAACTATAAAGAACTGGAAATTACACAATAACTATAAAAAACTGGAAATTACACAATAACTATAAAGAACTGGAAATTACACAATAACTATAAAGAACTGAAAATTACACAATAACTATAAAGAACTGGAAATTACACAATAACTATAAAGAACTGGAAATTACACAATAACGATAAAGAACTGGAAATTACACAACAACTATAAAGAACTGGAAATTACACAATAACTATAAAGAACTGGAAATTACACAATAACTATAAAGAACTGGAAATTACACAACAACTATAAAGAACTGGAAATTACACAATAACTATAAAGAACTGGAAATTACACAATAACTATAAAGAATTGGAAATTACACAACAACTATAAAGAACTTGAAATTACACAATAACTATAAAGAATTGGAAATTACACAATAACTATAAAGAACTGGAAATTACACAATAACTATAAAGAACTGGAAATTACACAATAACTATAAAGAACTGGAAATTACACAATAACTATAAAGAACTGGAAATTACACAATAACTATAAAGAACTGGAAATTACACAATAACTATAAAGAACTGGAAATTACACAATAACTATAAAGAACTGGAAATTACACAATAACTATAAAGAACTGGAAATTACACAATAACTATAAAGAACTGGAAATTACACAATAACTCTAAAGAACTGGAAATTACACAATAACTATAAAGAACTGGAAATTACACAATAACTATAAAGAACTGGAAATTACACAATAACTATAAAGAATTGGAAATTACACAATAACTATAAAGAACTGGAAATTACACAATAACTATAAAGAACTGGAAATTACACAATAACTATAAAGAATTGGAAATTACACAATAACTATAAAGAACTGGAAATTACACAATAACTATAAAGAACTGGAAATTACACAATAACTATAAAGAATTGGAAATTACACAATAACTATAAAGAACTGGAAATTACACAATAACTATAAAGAACTGGAAATTACACAATAACTATAAAGAACTGGAAATTACACAATAACTATAAAGAATTGGAAATTACACAATAACTATAAAGAATTGGAAATTACACAATAACTATAAAGAACTGGAAATTACACAACAACTATAAAGAACTGGAAATTACACAATAACTATAAAGAACTGGAAATTACACAATAACTATAAAGAACTGGAAATTACACAATAACTATAAAGAATTGGAAATTACACAACATCCTCTAGAATGTCATTGTAGAATGTCCCACTATGCATTAGGGCAGATAATGTTTATTTCACCTTTATTTAACCAGGTAGGTTTTATTCCACCTTTATTTAACCAGGTAGGCCAGTTGAGAACAAGTTCTCATTTACAACTGCGACCTGGCCAAGACAAAGCAAAGCAGTGAGACAAAAACAACACAGAGTTACACATGAGAATAAACAAACGTACAGTCAATAACACAATAGAGAATCTATATACAGTGTGTGCAAATGTAGTAAGATTAGGAAGGTAGGGCAATAAATAGGCCATAGTGGAGAAATAATTACAATTTAGCACTGAGAGGTTGGCGCCGCCCTGCTGGTCGCCTGTTAAGCAGCTCCCATTGTTCGTGCGTTAATTGTTGTTTTAGTATGTTTTTGTGTTTTTTTTGTTTTTTTATCACTGAGGCACTTTTTATTTTTCTCAGCGCTGAACCTCAATTATTTACACCGAGCCCAACTCCTGGATTTAGCTCCCAGGGAAAAGTTTGATATTCCGTGGACGCAGGGCGGGATTGAAGTGTAAAGCAAAGCTTAGGAAGTACAAGCCGGCTATACCGTCTATCATTATGGGCAACGTGAGATCGCTGCATAACAAGATGGACAAGCTTCAGGCCTTGGTTCTTGGGCAAAGAGAATACCGGGAAGATAGCCTATTGTGCTTTACAGAAACATTGCTAAATGATAACATCCCTATAGAGAACGTAACTGTCAGCGGTTTCCGGACCAATATGATATGAATGATCCCATAGAGAATGTAACTATCAGTGGTTTCCAGACCATCAGAGCGGACAGGGATCGCGTCTCTTCCGGTAAGAGCAAGGGTGGTGGGCTGGCTTTATTAGTTAACAACAGATGGTGTCATCCGAACCATATTACTGTTAAGGAAGAGTTTTGTAGCCCGGACATTGAGCTGTTAGCCGTTAGCCTGAGATCCTACTATTTGCCGAGGGAATTCACGGCGGCCATTACTGTTATTGTTTACATCCCGCCCTCTGCTGACGCAAACACAGCGTGTGACGTCATCCACTCTGTTATCACGAGGTTACAGACAGCTCATCCCAGTGCCTTTCGGGGGATTTTAACCATGCATCTCTCTCTTCAACGCTGACCACGTTCAAACATTTCGTGAAGTGCCCAACCAGGAATAATAAAACTCTGGACTTGTTAAATGCTAACGTGAAGGATGCATACAACTCCACTGCACTCCCTCCCCTTGGTAGATCGGATCACAACCTTGTCCACCTCACCCCACTCTACAGGCCTTTGGTCCAACAGCAGCCTGCGACCACTAGGACCATTAGGAGATGGTCTCCAGAGGCAAATGAGGCCCTACAGGACTGCTTTGAAACAACAGACTGGGATGTGCTCTGTGAGGCTCATGGGGAGGACATCGATGGACTTACTGACTGCATAACGGACTATATCAATTTTTGTGTAGACAATACTGTACCTACCAGGAAGGTACGCTGTTTTCCAAATAATAAACCCTCGGTCACCAGCGACCTGAAGGCCCTGCTGAATGAGAAGAAGAGGGCCTTCAAGGAGGGGGACAGGGACAAATTGAAAATGCGTCACTGGAGTGATAGTGCAGATGATGTGCAAATAGAGATACTGGGGTGCAAATTAGTAAAAATAATAAATATGTGGATGAGGTAGTAGAGTGGGCTATTTACAGAAGGGCTATATACAGGTGCAGTGATCGATAAGCAGCTCTGACAGCTGATGCTTAAAGTTATTGAGGGAGATGGGAACCTCCAGCTTCAATGATTTTTGCAGTTCGTTCCAGTCATTGGCAGCAGAGAACTGGAAGGAATGGCGGCCAAAGGAGGTGTTGGCTTTGGGGATGACCAGTGAGTTATACCTGCTGGAGTGCATGCTACGGGTGGGTGTTGCTATGGTGACCAGCGAGCTGAGATAAGGCGGGGATTTACCTAATAAAGACTTATAGATGACCTGGAGCTAGTGGGTTTGGCGACGAATATCTAGTGAGGGCCAGCCAACGAGAGCATACAGGTCGCAGTGGTGGGTAGCATATGGGGCTTTGGTAACAAAACGGATGGCACTGTGATAGACTACATCCAATTTTCTGAGTGGAGTGTTGGAGGCTATTTTGTAAATGACATCGCCGAAGTCAAGGATCGGTAGGATAGTCAGTTATACGAGGGCATGTTTGGCAGCATGAGTGAAGGAGGATTTGTTGCGAAATAGGAAGCCGATTCTAGATTTAATTTTGGATTGGAGATGCTTAATGTGAGTCTGAAAGAAGAGTTTACAGTCTAACCAGACACCTAGGTATTTGTAGGTGTCCACATATTCTAAGTTGGACCCGTCGAGAGTAGTGATGATAGTCCGGTGGGCGGGTGCAGGCAACGTTCTATTGAAGAGCATGCATTTAGTTTTACTAGCGTTTAAGAGCAGTTGGAGCCACGGAAGGAGTGTTGTATGGCATTGAAACTTGTTTGAAGGTTAGGAAACACAGTGTCCAAAGAGGGGCCAGATGTATACAGAATGGTGTCGTCTGCATAGAGGTGGATCAGAGAGTCACCAGCAGCGAGAGCGACATCATTGATATATATAGAGAAAAGGGTTGGCCAAAGAATTGAACCCTGTGGCACCCCCATAGAGACTGCCAGAGGACCGGACAGCAGGCCCTCCGATTTGACACACTGAACTCTGTCTGCGAAGTAGTTGGTGAACCAGGCGAGGCAGTCACTTGAGAAACCAAGGCTGTTGAGTCTGCCAATAAGAATGCAGTGATTGACAGAGTCGAAAGCCTTAGCCAGGTTGATGAAGACAGTACTGTCTTTTATCGATGGCGGTTATGATATCGTTTAGTACCTTGAGCGTAGCTGAGGTGCACCCATGATCAGCTCGGAAACCAGATTGCATAGCGGAGAAGGTACCATGGGATTCAAAATGGTCGGTGGTCTGTTTGTCAACTTGGCTTTCAAAGACTTTAGAAAGGCAGGGCAGGATGGATATAGGTCTGTAACAGTTTGGGTCTAGAGTGTCTCCCCCTTTGAAGAGGGGGATGACCGCGGCATCTTTCCAATCTCTAGGGATCTCAGACGATACGAAAGAGAGGTTGAACAGGCTAGTAATAGGGGTTGCAACAATTTCAGCAGATAATTTTTGAAAGAAAAGGTCCATATTGTCTAGCCCAGCAGATTTGTAGGGGTCCAGATTTAGCAGCTCTTTCAGAACATCAGCTGTCTGGATTTGGGTGAAGGAGAAGCAGGGGGGGCTTGGGCAAGTTGCTGCGGGGGGTACAGAGCTGTTGGCCGGGGTAGGGGTAGCCAGGTGGAAAGCATGGCCAGCCGTAGCAAAATGCTTATTGAAATTCTCGATTATCGTAGACTTATCGGTGGTGACAGTGTTTCCTAGCCTCAATGCAGTGGGCAGCTGGGAGGAGATATTCTCCATGGACTTTACAGTGTCCCAAAACCTTTTGGAATTAGTGCTACAGGATGCAAATTTCTGTTTGAAAAGCTAGCCTTTGCTTTCCTAACTGACTGTGTATATTGGTTCCTGACTTCCCTGAATAGTTGCATATCGCGGGGGCTATTCGATGCTAATGCAGTACACCACAGGATGTTTTTGTGCTGGGCAAAGGCAGTCAAGTCTGGAGTGAACCAAGGGCTATATCTGTTCTTAGTTCTACTTTTTTTGAAAGGGGCATGCTTATTTAGGATGGTGAGGAAAGCACTTTTAAAGAACAACCAGGCGTCCTCTACTGACGGGATGAGGTCAATATCCTTCCAGGATACCCGGGCCAGATCGATTAGAAAGGCCTGCTCGCTGAAGTGTTTTAGGGAGCGTTTGACAGTGATAAGGGGTGGTCGTTTGACCGCGGACCCAATACGGATAGATAGATAGATAGATAGATAGATAGATAGATAGATAGATAGATAGATAGATAGATAGATAGATAGATAGATAGATAGATAGATAGATAGATAGATAGATAGATAGATAGATAGATACTTTATTGACGCAGGCAATGAGGCAGTGATCGCTGAGATCCTGGTTGAAAACAGGGGAGGTGTATTTGGAGTAACAGTACAAACTCTGAAGATAGATGGGGGACAATCAATTCACATATGGAGTCCAGGGCACAGCTGGGGGCTGAGGGGGGTCTGTAACAAGCGGCAACAGTGAGAGACTTATTTCTGGAAAGGGGAGGAGGAGTAGGATAAGGGTACGGCTAAAGGCTTTAAGAACTGGTCATCTAGTGCGTTGGGTACAGAGAATAAAAGGAGCAGATTTCTGGGCGTGGTAGAATAGATTCAGGGCATAATGTATAGACAAGGATATGGTAGGATGTGAGTTCAGTGGAGGTAAACCTAGGCGTTGGGTAACGATGAGAGAGGTTGCATCTCTGGAGGCAAGTTCTCCTGGCATCCGCCAAACCCAGATTTGTTCGTTGGACTGCCAGATGGTGAAGGGTGATTCCTCACTCCAGAGAACGCTTTCCACTCCTCCAGAGTCCAATGGCGGATTTACATCATTCCAGCCGACGCTTGGCATTACATGAGGTGATCTTAGGCTTGAGTGTAGCTGCTCGGCCATGGAAACCCATTTTCATGAAGCTCTAGACGAACAGTTATTGTGCTGACGTTGCTTCCAGAGGCAGTTTGGAACCCGGTAGTGAGTGTTGGCGGTCCCATTCTGTGAGCTTTTGTGGCCTACCACTTCGCGGCTGAGCCACGTCACAACAACAGCACTTACAGTTGACCAGGGCAGCTCTAGCAGGGCAGAAATTTGACTAACCGACTTTTTGGAAAGGTGGCATCCTATGACAGTGCCACGTTGAAAGTCAGACCTCTTCAGTAAGACCATTCTACTGCCAATGTTTGTCTATGGAGATTGCATGGCTGTGTGCTCGATTTTATACACCTGTCAGCAACCAGTATGGCTAAAATGGCCAAATCCATTAATTAGAAGGGGTGTCCACATACTTTTGTATATATAGTGTACTTAGGATTTAATACTTATTGACTCAAGACATTTCAGCTTTTCATTTTCATTAATTTGTAAAACATTAAATATGATTCCACTTTGACATTAAGTGGTATTGTGTGTCGGCCAATGACCAAAATACAACTCAATTGAATCCAATTCAGGCTGTAATACAACAAAATGTGTAAAAAGTCCAGGGATGTGAATACTTTGTGAAGACAATTAAAAGCAGGACAGACCACATGACAACCTGTAATCTCCATTTCATAGGTCATGTTCCAGAGATGTGATGAATGTGGGCTGCCACTACAAACATAGTGGCATCCATGACACAATTTCCCTGTATAACATGACGAAATGGAAATATGTAAAATCATTTGATTAGAAATCATAAATGTTCATAATACATTGGTTCTTCCCCAGTCCTCTGTGTGACAAATACACAGAGACAACTGGAGTTACCAGCAAGACCAACAACACTAACACTGTTATTCATACAAGACCCTACAACAACATCCATGACCCCATTTGTAAAGGATGGTTAGTCAGAACACACCTGTGACTGTTGGTGGGGTTTGGGGAGGGGTTCTGCACTTTACAGTCACTGATAGGAAGACAATGAGCTGAAGGATTTGATAGGAATCTGAGATAGATGGGGAATTCCCCTCACAGTCTAGGAGAGCACTGAGAGCACTGAGAGCACTGAGACATTAGAACACACTGTGGTTATGTCCCAAATGGCTGAAATGAGGAGTTAGCCGGTAACCTGCCTCGACATAGGAGAGGTGGCTGATATGAGGAGTTAGCCTGTAACCTGCAGGTTACAGGCTAACTCCTCATATCAGCCACCTCTCCTATGTTGAGGCAGGTTACAGGCTAACTCCTCATATCAGCCACCTCTCCTATGTCGAGGCAGGAAGGATCAGGGTGGAGTATTTACCATCTGATACAGTATGATACGTCTATAGGAAGGATCAGGGTGGAGTATTTACCATCTGATACAGTATGATACGTCTATAGGAAGGATCAGGGTGGAGTATTTACCATCTGATACAGTATGATACGTCTATAGGAAGGATCAGGGTGGAGTATTTACCATCTGATACAGTATGATATGTCTACAGGAAGGATCAGATGGAGTATTTACCATCTGATACAATATGATACGTCTATAGGAATGATCAGGGTGGAGTATTTACCATCTGATACAGTATGATACGTCTATAGGAAGGATCAGGGTGGAGTAGCTAACATTTATCTCCATACTGTCTGTCTCCTCACTGTGGTCTAGCTGGATGTGTTCACACTGTCTCCTCACTGTGATCTAGCTGTATGTCTTCACACTGTCTTCTCACTGTGGTCTAGCTGGATGTCTTCACACTGTCTCCTCACTGTGGTCAAGCTGGATGTCTTCACACTGTCTCCTCACTGTGGTCTAGCTGGATGTCTTCACACGCTCTGTCTCCTCACTGTGGTTTAGCTGGATGTCTTCACACTGTCTCCTCACTGTGGTCTAGCTGGATGTCTTCACACTGTCTCCTCACTGTGGTCTACCTGGATGTCTTCACACTGTCTCCTCACTGTGGTCTAGCTGGATGTCTTCACACTGTCTCCTCACTGTGGTCTAGCTGGATGTCTTCACACTAACATATATCTCCATACTGTCTGTCTCCATAGGTCTCCTCACGGCAGCTCCAGGACTATATCTTCCTATCTGAGACAATATGATCCTTGTGAACACCAGCCAGTGGTTCCTGACCCAGCCCTCTCCCAGCCCAGCAGGACCCAGTATAGGACTGGGCTGTGCTAATACCTGGGACAGGCCGCATCGCTCAGATGGTACTCACCATACTCATCTTCCTGGTGAGTCTCTAGTCTAGAGACTAATTCTAGTTCAGTCTATTTCAATCCAGGTAATGCTGTGCAGGTGTAAGTACAGGTGTTAGTGCTGGGCTGGAACACCATGCCATGTTGAATCAGGTGTGTTAGTGCTGGGCTGGAACACCATGCCATGTTGAATCAGGTGTGTTAGTGCTGGGCTGGAACACCATGCCATGTTGAATCAGGTGTGTTAGTGCTGGGCTGGAACACCATGCCATGTTGAATCAGGTGTGTTAGTGCTGGGCTGGAACACCATGCCATGTTGAATCAGGTGTGTTAGTGCTGGGCTGGAACACCATGCCATGTTGAATCAGGTGTGTTAGTGCTGGGCTGGAACACCATGCCATGTTGAATCAGATGTGTTAGTGCTGGGCTGGAACACCATGCCATGTTGAATCAGATGTGTTAGTGCTGGGCTGGAACACCATGCCATGTTGAATCAGGTGTGTTAGTGCTGGGCTGGAACACCATGCCATGTTGAATCAGGTGTGTTAGTGCTGGGCTGGATCAAGACCATTCACACCTGGCATGGCTCCAGTCCTTGAGGTTCCTGCAGTGTCTGCTGGTTGATGACATCACTTCCTCTTGTCTGTCCCCAGGTGGGCGTGCCCTTGAACAGCCTCGTGTTGTGGGCATTGGCCTGGCGTGGGCATGGCCGCCTGATGAGGCGTGGCAGTGTGGGGGAGGGGGAGACGCGTTGTGCCAGCAGCTTCCGTGTCTATGTAGTGAACCTGGCGTTGGCTGACCTGGTTCTTCTCCTCCGCACCCCGCTGATGCTGGCGTACCTGGCCCACGGCTGTAGCTGGCCACTGGGGGAACTGGCCTGCCGCCTGGTGATGTTCCTGAGGGGCCTGGGGCTGTACGCTGCAGCCTTCCTGCTTTGTGCCGTGGCTGTGGAGAGATGTCTGTGTCTTCTCAGGCCAGTCTGGTCCAGTCTGAAGCGTCCTCGCTGGGCTGTTCCCCTGGTGAGTGGTGTCCTCTGGGGGCTGGCTACTGCCCTTGCCGCCCCCTACCTCCACAGCGCAGCCCTGCTGGAGCTCAATGGTACTACCCAGTGTCTAGAGAGCATTGGAAACAGCACGGGGCTGTTTGTGACGGAGACGGTCACTGGGTTCCTCCTACCTTTAACAGTGTTCCTGGTGAGTAACATAGCCGTGCTGTGGACCGCCAGGCAGGCAGGGGGTGCCGGACCAACCTCTCCATCCTCTTCTTCCTCCTCGGCGACTGCGAGACGGATGGCCAGGCTGTACCGGGTCCTCTTCCTCACCATGCTCCTGTTCCTCTCCTGCTGGGTCCCCTACTTTACCTGCCGCTTCCTGCGGGCGCTGGCGGTAGGGCGGCAAGACCGGGCGAGGCTCTACTGGGCGTCGCTCACTGGGGAGTATGTCTCTCTGTTCCTGGTGTACCTGAAGAGCTCCCTGAACCCTGTCCTCTACGTGTTCGCTGCACGAGGCCTGGGGCGCACCGTCCGCGACTCGCTCCCCTCCACCATCGAGAGAGTCTTCAACGATGACTTGTTTGACTCCAGGAGTAGACGAACCCTAAGGAGGGAGGATTCCCAGATCTAGTGTTCCACAGTCCTCTCAGGGACCCTGCAGCTTTACTAGCAGACTGTACAGCTCCACTGTGACTGGCTGGCCTACATGCACTCAGACATTACAGCCACATTCTGGATGACACATACAGGCTTACTATAGGTATTATCTTAGGCTGGGTGACAGGCTTACTTCAACCCTGTCTGGACACCATGCATTATTAGAACTATAGGTATTATCTTAGGCTGGGTGACAGGCTAACTTCAGCCCTGTCTGGACACCATGCATTATTAGAACTATAGGTATTATCTTAGGCTGGGTGACAGGCTTACTTCAGCCCTGTCTGGACACCATGCATTATTAGAACTATAGGCATTATCTTAGGCTGGGTGACAAGCTTACTTCAGCCCTGTCTGGACACCATGCATTATTAGAACTATAGGCATTATCTTAGGCTGGGTGACAGGCTTACTTCAGCCCTGTCTGGACACCATGCATTATTAGAACTATAAGCATTATCTTAGGCTGGGTGACAGGCTTACTTCAGCCCTGTCTGGACACCATGCATTATTAGAACTATAAGCATTGTCTTAGGCTGGGTGACAGGCTTACTTCAGCCCTGTCTGGACTACATAAACTATTAGAACTTTAAGCATCATCATCATCATCATCATCATCATCATAGGAACTGATCAAAACATTCAAAAGACTTCTTCATGTTTATTCATTATTATCTACTGCTAAAAGAGGAAACCATGGACACCAATAGGGTTAGGTTAGGTTATAGGTTAGGTTATAGGTTAGGTTATAGGTTAGGTTATAGGTTAGGTTAGGTTAGGTTAGGTTAGGTTAGGTTAGGTTAGGTTAGGTTATAGGTTAGGTTATAGGTTAGGTTAGGTTAGGTTAGGTTATAGGTTAGGTTAGGTTAGGTTAGGTTATAGGTTAGGTTAGGTTAGGTTAGGTTAGGTTATAGGTTAGGTTAGGTTAGGTTAGGTTAGGTTAGGTTAGGTTATAGGTTAGGTTAGGTTATAGGTTAGGTTAGGTTAGGTTATAGGTTAGGTTAGGTTATAGGTTAGGTTAGGTTATAGGTTAGGTTAGGTTAGGTTATAGGTTAGGTTAGGTTAGGTTAGGTTAGGTTATAGGTTAGGTTATGTTAGGTTAGGTTATGTTAGGTTAGGTTATGTTAGGTTAGGTTAGGTTATAGGTTAGGTTAGGTTAGGTTAGGTTATAGGTTAGGTTAGGTTAGGTTAGGTTAGGTTAGGTTAGGTTAGGTTAGCCACTCCCATACAGTATCCAATGTTAACCCATAG
The DNA here is from genome assembly GCA_023634145.1 of Thymallus thymallus. Lineage (NCBI taxonomy): Eukaryota > Metazoa > Chordata > Actinopteri > Salmoniformes > Salmonidae > Thymallus > Thymallus thymallus. Next base: position 193,535 of record JAKYLM010000079.1, read on the forward strand.
TGCCTGAAAACAATTCAGACCCCTTGACTTTTTAGACATTTTGTTACGTTAAAGCCTTATTCTACAATGAATTAAATAAAACAAATTCTTCATCAATCTACCCACAATACCCCATAATGACATCAATCTACACACAAAATCCCCAAATACAGGTGTGCCAAGCTTGTAGTGTCAGACCCAAGAAGACTTGAGGCTGTAATCGCTGCCAAAGATGCTTAAACAAAGTACTGAGTAAAGTAAAGTCTGAATATTTATATAAATGTGATATTTCAGTGCCTCTCCATGTTTCCCCAGCCATCATTACTCCTAACACAAGCCTCCTGCACCTGCTTTCTTCATTTACACGTCTTCAAGAGGAAGTGAGTTCTGGGTGCTTCCCATTCCACTCCTCAGCAGGCAGCGCCATCATTCCACTCCTCAGCAGGCAGCGCCATCATTCCACTCCTCAGCAGGCAGCGCCATCATTCCACTCCTCAGCAGGCAGCGCCATCATTCCACTCCTCAGCAGGCAGCGCCATCATTCCACTCCTCAGCAGGCAGCGCCATCATTCCACTCCTCAGCAGGCAGCGCCATCGAGGGCTTTCAGCATTTTAATTTATTCAACTGGGTGGGACTTTGAACCTCACTGGCTGATCCCACCTGGTGACACTGTTGGAGTCATGTCCTACTGGGTCATCAGGAGGGGTCAGCCAATCGTGAAGTAGAAAATTGACTACTTCAAAATGAAGATTGCCTCAATAGCGCTGCCCATGCTGTCACAAAAAAAGTTATGTCACACACCGGATAGCTGCAGTGAAATGTGTTGTTTATAAGGATGGTACAGTACAGTGGTTCTGTTCCAGAGGACTGAGAGGACTGTTGGTCCTGTTCCAGAGGACTGAGAGGACTGTTGGTCCTGTTCCAGAGGACTGAGAGGACTGTTGGTCCTGTTCCAGAGGACTGAGAGGACTGTTGGTCCTGTTCCAGAGGACTGAGAGGACTGTTGGTTCTGTTCCAGAGGACTGAGAGGACGCAAACAAACACTGATTTGATGGGGTGTAGATATATAATATACTGTACTGGTTAGATGGGGTTTAGATATATAATATACTGTACTGGTTAGATGGGGTGTAGATATATAATATACTGTACTGGTTAGATGGGGTGTAGATATATAATATACTGTACTGGTTAGATGGGGTGTAGATATATAATATACTGTACTGGTTAGATGGGGTGTAGATATATAATATACTGTACTGGTTAGATGGGGTGTAGATATATAATATACTGTACTGGTTAGATGGGGTGTAGATATATAATATACTGGTTAGATGGGGTGTAGATATATAATATACTGGTTAGATGGGGTGTAGATATATAATATACTGTACTGGTTAGATGGGGTGTAGATATATAATATACTGTACTGGTTAGATGGGGTGTAGATATATAATATACTGTACTGGTTAGATGGGGTGTAGATATATAATATACTGTACTGGTTAGATGGGGTTTAGATATATAATATACTGTACTGGTTAGATGGGGTGTAGATATATAATATACTGTACTGGTTAGATGGGGTGTAGATATATAATATACTGTACTGGTTAGATGGGGTGTAGATATATAATATACTGTACTGGTTAGATGGGGTGTAGATATATAATATACTGTACTGGTTAGATGGGGTTTAGATATATAATATACTGTACTGGTTAGATGGGGTGTAGATATATAATATACTGTACTGGTTAGATGGGGTTTAGATATATAATATACTGTACTGGTTAGATGGGGTGTAGATATATAATATACTGTACTGGTTAGATGGGGTGTAGATATATAATATACTCTACTGGTTAGATGGGGTGTAGATATATAATATACTGTACTGGTTAGATGGGGTGTAGATATATAATATATTGTACTGGTTAGATGGGGTGTAGATATATAATATACTGTACTGGTTAGATGGGGTGTAGATCTATAATATACTGTACTGGTTAGATGGGGTGTAGATATATAATATACTGTACTGGGTAGATGGGGTGTAGATATATAATATACTGTACTGGTTAGATGGGGTGTAGATATATAATATACTGTACTGGTTAGATGGGGTTTAGATATATAATATACTGTACTGGTTAGATGGGGTGTAGATATATAATATACTGTACTGGTTAGATGGGGTGTAGATATATAATATACTGTACTGGTTAGATGGGGTTTAGATATATAATATACTGTACTGGTTAGATGGGGTTTAGATATATAATATACTGTACTGGTTAGATGGGGTGTAGATATATAATATACTGTACTGGTTAGATGGGGTTTAGATATATAATATACTGTACTGGTTAGATGGGGTGTAGATATATAATATACTGTACTGGTTAGATGGGGTGTAGATATATAATATACTCTACTGGTTAGATGGGGTGTAGATATATAATATACTGTACTGGTTAGATGGGGTGTAGATATATAATATATTGTACTGGTTAGATGGGGTGTAGATATATAATATACTGTACTGGTTAGATGGGGTGTAGATCTATAATATACTGTACTGGTTAGATGGGGTGTAGATATATAATATACTGTACTGGGTAGATGGGGTGTAGATATATAATATACTGTACTGGTTAGATGGGGTTTAGATATATAATATACTGTACTGGTTAGATGGGGTGTAGATATATAATATACTGTACTGGTTAGATGGGGTGTAGATATATAATATACTGTACTGGTTAGATGGGGTGTAGATATATAATATACTGTACTGGTTAGATGGGGTGTAGATAAATAATATACTGTACTGGTTAGATGGGGTTTAGATATATAATATACTGTACTGGTTAGATGGGGTGTAGATATATAATATACTGTACTGGTTAGATGGGGTGTAGATATATAATATACTGTACTGGTTAGATGGGGTTTAGATATATAATATACTGTACTGGTTAGATGGGGTGTAGATATATAATATACTGTACTGGTTAGATGGGGTTTAGATATATAATATACTGTACTGGTTAGATGGGGTGTAGATATATAATATACTGTACTGGTTAGATGGGGTGTAGATATATAATATACTGTACTGGTTAGATGGGGTTTAGATATATAATATACTGTACTGGTTAGATGGGGTGTAGATATATAATATACTGTACTGGTTAGATGGGGTGTAGATATATAATATACTGTACTGGTTAGATGGGGTGTAGATATATAATATACTGTACTGGTTAGATGGGGTGTAGATATATAATATACTGTACTGGTTAGATGGGGTTTAGATATATAATATACTGTACTGGTTAGATGGGGTGTAGATATATAATATTTCCTGTGTGACTGTGGTTTTTTATTCCATGATATTATAGAGACAGTTGTGAAACAATCAGACCTCAACTAAATGAGTGAACTTGTACTCAGCATTTCATTTGACTGTGTATTATTGTACACTGTGTACCTGTGGTTAGATGTGTACCACGTAACAGCATCACATGACCAGGTAGATCACTTTGAGTGAAATGTATTGGTTGGAGAGACCGGCACAAAATGTATTGGTTGGAGAGACCGGCACAAAATGTATTGGTTGGAGAGACCGGCACAAAATGTATTGGTTGGAGAGACCGGCACAAAATGTATTGGTTGGAGAGACCGGCACAAAATGTATTGGTTGGAGAGACCGGCACAAAATGATCTTCAAACAACGTTAATGGTCATCAAATGTCAATCTACCAACACAAATCCATTGGCACCAACTTTCATACTTCAGATTAAACCGTCGTTTACACAGAAGATTCAGAAGTATCTTTATTTTCTGATTGAACACCAATCACTGATCTGGGACATTCAGTAAGAGGCTACATTCCAATCAGGTAGTCACACAGAAGGACAGGATTCTCCACATGACTGCCAGCCATTTTGGCCTCTTGGGTTGCGTCTGACACGGCACCGGCTCTGGTCAAAAGTTGTCCACTGTATAGGGAACTGGCTGCCATTCTGGATGCAAGCCATGTTCCAAAGCGCAGTCGTAGGCAGCTATTAAAATGTCTTTGAGGGCACCATGACGACGACTCCCTCACACCCTCCCTGGGTTGTGGAACTTTCCGCTGTACTTCCCGTGGTTGTGGAGGTCAAAGGGGCTGAGAACCCTCCTGACCCCCAGCGGGGCGGCAGGTAGCCCAGTGGTTAGAGTGTTGGGCCCATAACCGAAAGGTTGCTGGATCAAATCCCCGAGCTGACAAGGTAAAAATCTGTCGTTCTGCCCCTGAACAAGGCAGTTAACCCACTGTTCCTAGGCCGTCATTGAAAATAAGAATATGTTCTTAACTGACTTGCCTAGTAAAAAAAAAAAATTGTTGCCCCTGGCGATCCTCTGGAAGGTCCATGGGTTCTGGTTGTTCTGTTCCATGTTCTGTTGGTCCTGCTGCATGGCTGCCAGGCTCTCTCTGGACACTACCTGGTGGAGAGAGGTCAGGAATAGGATTTGAATCAGAGGAAATGTCTTTACAATCAGATTCATAGTCCTACCTATAGGATGGCACAGTAGAATGTAATAAGGTCTTTGATGTTACCACAGTAGAATGTAATAAGGTCTTTGATGTTACCACAGTAGAATGTAATAAGGTCTTTGATGCTACCACAGTAGAATGTAATAAGGTCTTTGGGGTTACCACAGTAGAATGTAATAAGGTCTTTGATCCTACCACAGTAGAATGTAATAAGGTCTTTGATGCTACCACAGTAGAATGTAATAAGGTCTTTGATGTTACCACAGTAGAATGTAATAAGGTCTTTGATGTTACCACAGTAGAATGTAATAAGGTCTTTGATGAAACCCCAGTATAATTAAATATCCCAAGCCTACTAGTGACCTTGTAAATACCTGTCTAGTGTTTTTGTTCAACATTTCCCTGCATATAAAGGTGAAGCGTAGATGCTACTGTGATTGACCAGCACCTCTCCTAGATGTTGGCCTTCGTCTTCAAACTTTATTTTGATCCCCAGAGGGGAACTGACCTTGGCAGGGAAGGGCAGTTTCTTGGCCACCTCCTTGAGGATAGGCTCCACCTCCCCCAGTTCCAGCCGTCCCCCCACTTCCACAATCATCCGTCCGTACTTCACCGGCGTTACGTAGTGGTCTATGGCCCCCTTCCCCCCACCCATCCTCTGGCCCAGGCCCTTCCTGGTGATGGGCTTGTAGGGGGCGTTAATACGCCAGCGGGCGAGGGTGGTGCGAGGGTCCATCCTCCTGTTGATGGTCAGACGCATCATATCCATGTGACCAAAGTGGAGGTAGCCCCCGCCCAGCGCCTGAGGAGAGGAGAGGACGATGGTTAGATAAGAAGTGGAGGTAGTCCAGGGAGAAGCCTTGATCAATGGAACTACCTCCACAGGCCCAGGGAGAAGCCTTGATCAATGGAACTACCTCCACAGGCCCAGGGAGAAGCGTTGATCAATGGAACTACCTCCACAGGCCCAGGGAGAAGCGTTGATCAATGGAACTACATCCACAGGCCCAGGGAGAAGCGTTGATCAATGGAACTACATCCACAGGCCCAGGGAGAAGCGTTGATCAATGGAACTACCTCCACAGGCCCAGGGAGAAGCGTTGATCAATGGAACTACATCCACAGGCCCAGGGAGAAGCCTTGATCAATGGAACTACATCCACAGGCCCAGGGAGAAGCGTTGATCATTGGAACTACATCCACAGGCCCAAAGAGAAGCCTTGATCATTGGAACTACATCCACAGGCCCAGGGAGAAGCCTTGATCATTGGAACTACATCCACAGGCCCAGGGAGAAGCCTTGATCATTGGAACTACATCCACAGGCCCAGGGAGAAGCCTTGATCATTGGAACTACATCCACAGGCCCTGATGGGAGAGTATTTTGACACATAACCCTCCTAGGCATATCAAATCAAATGTATTAGTGACATACACGTGGTTAGCAGATGTTATTGTGGGTGTAGCAAAATGCTGGTGCTTCTAGCTCCGACAGTGCAGTAATATCTAACAAATAATATCTAACAGTTTCACAACATATACCCAAATACATATAAATCTAAGTAAGGACTAAGATCCAGTGGCATGTACTCACCACGATGCCGTACTGTCCCTTGGTGAAGGTATTGGCAGTCTGGGCCGGTCCCTGGATATCTCTTAGCTTCTTCATCTCCTTCCTGGCCTTCTTAAAGTTCGGCACCTTGTTCAGAAACTTCAGCTTGGGCCTTTCAGCTAGCACCACCTCTACAGGGTCACAGACAGGGTCAAGGTAAACAGTGTACGGCACCTGGGTGATTGACCTTTAACCTGTAGCCAGAGTGTGTGTGGTCAGACACCTTGACTGACATGATGTAATGTTGTTATGATGCAAACTGAATGCTTGACCACCATGACTGTGACCATCAACATGTCGCCATTCTAGTTAATAGGGGTCAATATAATGCTTCATTCATTCATTCATTCATTCATTCTAGCTAATAGGGGTCAATATAATGCTTCATTCATTCATTCATTCTAGCTAATAGGGGTCAATACAATGCTTCATTCATTCATTCATTCATTCATTCATTCATTAATTCATTCATTCAAGCTAATAGGGGTCAATACAATGCTTCATTCATTCATTCTAGCTAATAGGGGTCAATACAATGCTTCATTCATTCATTCTAGCTAATAGGGGTCAATACAATGCTTCATTCATTCATTCATTCTAGCTAATAGGGGTCAATACAATGCTTCATTCATTCATTCTAGATAAGAGGGGTCAATAAAATGCTTCATTCATTCATTCTAGCTAATAGGGGTCAATAAAATGCTTCATTCATTCATTCTAGATAAGAGGGGTCAATAAAATGCTTCATTCATTCATTCATTCATGGAAGCCAGTTCAAATTATTGAATGCTGAAGGTGCATGTCAAAGAAAGGTACTTACCACTGTAGTCTGGAGGCACCTCGTATGTCTTCATCCCAGCAGTCAGGACCTTCAAATGGCTCTGCACCACACCTGGACAACAAACAAGCATTGGTTTATATTGCTGCTAGCTAAAGCCGCTAGCTAGCCAGGCCAGCTATCACACTAGTGGCTGCAGGCAGCTAGTCAAACGTGTCAAGATAGCAAGATAACATCATTAACCATGATCATTTCTTTAAGATCATCTAGCTGGCTGGTTTTTAGGGCAGCCACTCACAGCTAGCTTCTTCTATGATATAATGGCGGTCTGCAAACAATGGTTTAAGGTGCATTCTGCCACCTACTGTTCTGGAGTGTGCCATCAATCATAGTCTGTCTAATTCAGTACTACTAACATTTTATTAAAAACTAAATAAATCCCTACTAACTTCTACTCCCCAAACAAATCCCAAGCTCCCCAATCCATGAAACTTGATCTGTATCATGATGAAAACACTCCACCTTTAGGATTGTTCAGCATGTCAACAACCACTGACAGTAACAACTTACCTCCAATCTCTCTTCTGCCATCTCCACTAGAATATTTAACCTGGCATTTCTGCGTCCAACAACCCAAGTTGATAACCTTATTAATGAAAGCTATGAAGTTAACTTTATTCACTATCAAAGTGTCCTTTGACACAGCAGGTCTCAGAACCATGCCAGGACCAGAAGAAGCACCAGCCCTGACATCAGGTCCACTTAGTACAGGAGCAGCCATGGAAGAAGCTCCATCAGTCTGCACTGTAGTTCGACCAATCTGTCTTACAGCCTCTGCAGTCGGCATTTGATACATCATGACTGATTCTACAGTAGCAGTCTAAAGTTTGGCCACACCTACTCATTCCAGGGTTTTTCTTTATTTTTTACTATTTTCTACATTGTAGAATAATATAAAGACATCAACACTATGAAACAACACATATGGAATCATGTAGTAACCAAAAAAGTGTTAAACAAATCCAAATATATTTTATATTTAGATTCTTCAAGGTAGCCACCCTTTGCCTTGATGACAGCTTTGCACACACAGACTGGTACTGTATATCTCTGAGCTTCCCTAGCCTCTCTCTGTACCTGGCATCCTCTAGCCTCCCCCATAATTACAGCACTTAACCTTCACACTGCTTCCACATTCTCCGTAATCATGTTCCCTCCACACATGGTACATATTTTCTGTCCTTTACACTGAACAGCTACATGTCTCATTATTTGACACAATGGGGACACATTCTCTGATATTGAAACTAAGGAATCGCATATGTACTTTTCAAGGCAAAATCTTATCAAACATCAACACTGATAAGCTTTCACTTCTTTGACCTTCTTTCCTACTGATCAACCTTTTGGCCTCAATCACTCTGCTTCCCTTCACATTTTCTTTAATATCATCTCTGGACCCAGTGATGACTCCCCTCAACCTAGTATAAGCACCAGGGACAGGCCCCAGTGATGACTCCCCTCAACCTAGTATAAGCACCAGGGACATGCCCCAGTGATGACTCCCCAGACACACAAACACAGACAGACAGACATCTAGCCTCATCAATAGAAAGCATTGCAGGCGAGAAACAACATGAAGTGGTGCTGTAATGTAATATAATGTTATATAATGTAATATATATATATAATATATATATTATAATGTAAAATATATAATATAATGTAATATATATATAATAATGTAATATATATAATATAAAGTAATATATATATATATAATGTAATATATATAATATAATATATGTAATATAATGTAATATATATAATATATATAATATAATGTAATATATATAATATAATGTTATATAATGTAATGTTACCGAGTGATAGGTGTGAAAAAAAAAATGATACAAATAGTTGAGAGAGACAAATAAGGAATATTTGCATGGTTAACTATACTATAGAGGTCCATGGTTAACTATACTATAGAGGTCCATGGTTAACTATACTATAGAGGTCCATGGTTAACTATACTATAGAGGTCCATGGTTAACTATACTATAGAGGTCCATGGTTAACTATACTATAGAGGTCGATGGTTAACTATACTATAGAGGTCCATGGTTAACTATACTATAGAGGTCCATGGTTAACTATACTATAGAGGTCGATGGTTAACTATACTATAGAGGTCCATGGTTAACTATACTATAGAGGTCCATGGTTAACTATACTATAGAGGTCCATGGTTAACTATACTATAGAGGTCCATGGTTAACTATACTATAGAGGTCCATGGTTAACTATACTATAGAGGTCCATGGTTAACTATACTATAGAGGTCCATGGTTAACTATACTATAGAGGTCCATGGTTAACTATACTATAGAGGTCCATGGTTAACTATACTATAGAGGTCCATGGTTAACTATACTATAGAGGTCCATGGTTAACTATACTATAGAGGTCCATGGTTAACTATACTATAGAGGTCCATGGTTAACTATACTATAGAGGTCCATGGTTAACTATACTATAGAGGTCCATGGTTAACTATACTATAGAGGTCGATGGTTAACTATACTATAGAGGTCGATGGTTAACTATACTATAGAGGTCGATGGTTAACTATACTATAGAGGTCCATGGTTAACTATACTATAGAGGTCCATGGTTAACTATACTATAGAGGTCGATGGTTAACTATACTATAGAGGTCCATGGTTAACTATACTATACAGGTCCATGGTTAACTATACTATAGAGGTCGATGGCAATAGCTAAAAGTGCGTATGATATAAGTGATATAAGTGAGGGTAATAATAGTTTACTTAATATACAGTCTGGTTAAATGAACAGGTAAGTGAATACTTGCATGTTTACACAAACTGTACAGGTAAATGACAGGAAGAGATACTTAAATAGCTAAATGTGTGTATGATATCATTTGGGGTAATAATAGTAATTCCCTTAAAATACAGTCCTTAGTGCGCAGGGTTTAATTACAGATAACTGCACATATTGCACATTTGATATACTAAAAGCAATGAAAAAAGATACAACTGACAGGATACTAATAGATAGATAGATAGATAGGTACTTTATTTATCCCCCGGGGGGGAAATTTCATTATCAAGCAGCTACAACAAAAACACAGGGCAGGTGCAAAATGCCACAACGAAAGTACACAAAAGACAGATACACGATACATGATACATAGAGCGGCAGTATGAAAAAGTATAGAAATACAGGATATCTGGAGTGCAAAAAAAAAGCTATAAAAGGACATTGCATAGTATGAGTGGTTGGCTGAATATGTACACTATACATTGGTGGATGTTGGATGGTTAACTATACTATACAGGTTGATGGCAGAGAAATACTTCAGTAGCTAAAAATGCGTATGATATGAGCGAGGGTAATAATAGTTTACTTAATAGACAGACTGGGTAAATGAACAGGTAAGTGAAAATTTTGCATGGTTAAATTAGCTGTACAGTTAGGTATACAGTTATATTTACAGATAAGTGAATACTTGCATGTTTACACAAACTGTACAGGTAAATGACAGGAAGAGATACTTTAATAGCTAAATGTGTGTATGATATCATTGGGGTAATAATAGTAATTCCCTTAAAATACAGTCCTTAGTGCGCAGGGTTTAATTACAGACAACTGCACGTATTGCACATTTGATATACTAAAAGCAATGAGAAAAGGTGCAACTGGCAGGATACTAATATGCATTCCTGAGTGAATGCCTAGGTCCAATAATTACTTACAATATTGCATGTGATATAATATAACAACTGTACATGGGTATGTATATACAGACCTGTATGAATAAGTAGGTCCTGAGTGGATGAGTGCTGACGGAACAGAGTTACTCACGGATGGATGCATAATTGTTAAACTAGGTCCTAGCACCCCAACAGTTCCAGATCTATGTTGCCGACGGCACGGCACCCCGGTGAGGCATTATATAGTCTCATAGCCGCCGGCAGGAAGGACCTCCTGTAGCGCTCTCTGGCACACCGTGGTGGGATCAGTCTGTGACTGAAGGTGCTCCTCTGCATCATAACCATGGCATGCAGAGGGTAGGTGACGTTGTCCATGATGGCCAGCAGTTTGGCCAGGATCCTTCTCTCCGCCAACTCCTCTAGAGTGTCAAGGCTCATCCCCAGGACAGAGCTAGTCTTCCTGATCAGCTTATTTACCCGAGAAGCATCACCAGCCTTTATGTTGGCACCCCAGCACACCACTGCAAAAAAGATGGGACTGGCCACCACAGACTGGTAGAAGGTATGCAGTTGTTTACTGCATACGTTGAAGGACCTGAGTCGGCTCTGGTCCTTTTTGTACAGAGCCCCGGTGTTACCGGCCCATTCCAGCCTATTGTCCATATGGACTCCAAGGAACTTGTATGACCCAACCATTTCCACATCCATCCCCTGTATAGGGACTGCAGTCGGTTGGGCCTTGGTTCTCCTGAAGTCCACCACCATCTCCTTAGTTTTGCTGATGTTGAGCTGAAGGTGGTTCTGCTCACACCACAACACAAAGTCACTGATTGTGCTCCTGTACTCCTCCTCCTGCCCACCCCTGATGCACCCTACAATTGTGGAGTCATCTGAGAACTTCTGTAGGTGGCATGTTTCAGAGTTATATCTGAAGTCTGAAGTGTAGAGGGTGAACAGGAAGGGGGACAGGACCGTACCCTGGGGGGCCCCTGTGTGGCTCACTTCCCGTTCTGACACACAGCTCTGTAGTCGCACAAATTGTGGTCTACCGGTCAGGTAGTCCGTGACCCAGGAGACTAAAGCCTGGAACACACCAAGCCGACGCCGACGAACTAGTGACAACGAAAGCAGACTGCAGGGTCGGCTCACGTCGGCAGCGTCTGGGTCCAAAGTTGCCCTGACACACCAAGCCGATTCTCAACACCCGACGGTCAAGTAGCACGTTCGTTCTGCGCCTGCGCAAGAGGAAATACCTTTCCATACCAGCAGGTGGCAGTAGTCTGTTTTAGTTTCTCAAAGCGGGAAACCGGAAGAGCTACAGGGATACAAAATATATACAAAAGGTGCCTGAAAAGGCAGATCAGAATCTTACACACACACACACACAGCACATAACACAAATGAGAAAAGAAAGTATGTTCCCTCTTGACTTCGTTGTTTACTTGCTTCGTCACCTCCGGTTTTTTTTCTTCTCGTGCACTGGTTCGCTGGCTGAAAAGCCAATCAGAATGATCAGATGGCCCGACTGACTGACAAGCCCCGACGGCGATTCAACATGTCGAATCGGCTGTTACAAAGCCGACGGTGCGGCTGAAATTGGGGGGAAGGGAGGTGTTGCAGATCAGTCCAGAGGGAGCGGAGGCGGAGGTGGGGAGGGGGTCGCTGATTGTCTCAACAGAGGTGTTGTGAGCAAAGGGGGGGTGGGACAGCCGTGAGGGTGTGTGGCCTGGGGAGCTGGAGGGGAGGTGGACAGGGCCAGTATCGAACCTGTTAAAAAATGTGTTCAGCTCATTGGCTCTGTCCTGGGTGATGATGTTCAATCATTGTTGTCTGCTGCTGCATCAAGAGCAAACACTCCTCACTTTCATAACTCACTGTTTAAAAGCAGCTGCCAGGGGATGTCCTCGGCTCCTCTCTGAGCTCCACTCTCTGTCGGTCTATAACTCACTGTTTAAAAGCAGCTGCCAGGGGATGTCCTCGGCTCCTCTCTGAGCTCCACTCTCTGTCGGTCTATAACTCACTGTTTAAAAGCAGCTGCCAGGGGATGTCCTCGGCTCCTCTCTGAGCTCCACTCTCTGTCGGTCTATAACTCACTGTTTAAAAGCAGCTGCCAGGGGATGTCCTCGGCTCCTCTCTGAGCTCCACTCTCTGTCCGTCTATAACTCACTGTTTAAAAGCAGCTGCCAGGGGATGTCCTCGGCTCCTCTCTGAGCTCCACTCTCTGTCGGTCTATAACTCACTGTTTAAAAGCAGCTGCCAGGGGATGTCCTCGGCTCCGCTCTGAGCTCCACTCTCTGTCGGTCTATAACTCACTGTTTAAAAGCAGCTGCCAGGGGATGTCCTCGGCTCCTCTCTGAGCTCCACTCTCTGTCGGTCTATAACTCACTGTTTAAAAGCAGCTGCCAGGGGATGTCCTCGGCTCCTCTCTGAGCTCCACTCTCTGTCCGTCTATAACTCACTGTTTAAAAGCAGCTGCCAGGGGATGTCCTCGGCTCCTCTCTGAGCTCCACTCTCTGTCGGTCTATCTGTCTGTGGACTGGTAAAAGCCACACTGTTGAGATAGGGCTGGGGCTTTTCTAACCATGCTACTATGGTCTGTGGTTGTGCTGCTCTGTCTGGTCCTGTTCCCCAGGGCGGTTGAGACCCAGTTCCCTAAGGCTGCTGAGGCTCAATTTCCCAGGGCTGTTGAGGCTCAGTTCTCCAGGGCTGTTGAGGCTCAGTTCCCCAAGGCTGTTGAGGCTCAGTTTCCCAGGGCTGTTGAGGCTCAGTTCTCCAGGGCTGTTGAGGCTCAGTTCCCCAAGGCTGTTGAGGCTCAGTTTCCCAGGGCTGGTGTAGAGGTCATGAATGGTACTAAACACCCTCTGTAGCGTCTTGTGGTCGGTTGTATTGCAGTTGCCGTACCTTGCGGGGTGCAGCCAGTTAAGATGCTCTCAATTGTGCAGCTGTAGAACTTTTTGAGGATCTGAGGGTTAATGCCAAATCTATTCAGCCTCCTGAGGGGGAAGAGGCGCTGTCGTGCCTTCTACACAACTATGTGGGTGAGTTTGGACCATGTTAATTCCTTAGTGATATGGACACAGAGGAACGTGAAGCTCTCCACCCGCTCCACTACAGCCCATCGATGTGGATAGGGCATCCACGCCCCTCTGTTTCCTGTAGTCCAAGATCAGCTCCTTTGTCTTGCTGACGTTGAGGGAGAGGTTGTTGTCCTGGAAACACACTGCCAGGTCTCTGACCTCCTCCCTATAGTGTAACCTCCATACACAAGACTGGGAGGGTTACACTCCGGAGGTTAAAGGAAATCAGTCACTGGGCAGCATTTCAGTGGAGCAAAACTTAAGTTTCTTTATTTTCCATAAAGCAGGGGAAAGGGGGGGGAAGGGAGAGAACGGTAACTCAGGTAATTCCTCTTTCTCAGGTTGCTCCTTGATGCCTCAGTCTACTTCTGGAAGGGAGGCAGAAGAGGTGTAGGATTAGTTTAGGTGATTCATTTTACTCACGTTGTTTACTAGGCCTCTATCTTCAAGAGGGTGGTCGGGTTATGACTGGTCCAATGCCTGGGCTGGGGTACATGAAATGTCCCCCCCGGGGGATCAATAAAGTATCTATCAATCTATCAATCTATCAATCTATCATCCAACACCCTGTGTCTGCTCTCTTCTCCTGCTTCTCTCCTCACTGTGGCTTCCTTGTTCTCTTTTTATGTGGCTACTAATTGGGTCCAACAGCCTGCAGCTGAGGCACCCTGTCAGAGGGAAAATGGTGCACACCTGTGTTAGAGCTGTCCTTGGTCCTGAACACTGTTTAGCCCAGACCTTGTGTCCTCCTCTGATGGTGCTCTCCATGGTGCTGCAGGTGACTGTGCTGCGTTGTGGAGGACTGTTTCCTTCTGGCCACCACAATAGGCTGTCTCATCGTTGTTGGTGATCAGTCCTACCACCGTCGTGTCGTCAGCAAACTTGATGATGGTGTTGAAGTCCTGTGCGGCCATGCAGTCGTGGGTGAACAGGAAGTACAGGAGGGGACTAAGCAGACACCTGTGAGGGGCCCGAGTGTCGAGGGTCAGCATAACAGATGTGTTGTTGCCTACCTTCACCACCTCGGGGCGGCCCGTCAGGAAGTCCAGGATCCAGTTGCAGAGGGAGGTGTTTAGTCCCAGGATCCTTAGCTTAGTGATGAGCTTTGAGGGAACTATGGTGTTGAAGGCTGAGCTGTAGTCAATAAACAGTATTCTAACATAAGTATTAATTTTGTCCAGGTGGGAAAGGGCAGTGTGGATTAGAACAGAGATTGTGTAATCTGTGGATTTGTTGTGGCAGTATGTGAATTTTAGTGGGTCCAGGGTGTCTGGGATGATGGTGTTGATGTGAGCCATGACCAGCCTTTAAAAGCATTTCATGGCTATAGATGTGAGTCAGAGGAGGCTTCTGAGGGGAGGACGGCTCATAATAATGGCTGGAATGGAGTCAGTAGAATGGTATCAACATGGAAACCATGTGTTTGATGTGTCTTATTCTATTCAATTCCTCCACTGATGTGAGTACCTGGCATTCTTAGGCACAGGGACTATGATGGTCTGCTTGAAACAAGTTATAGGTTGGGTATAGGTTGAAAATGTCAGTGTTAACCTGTTTAAAGGTCTTACTCACATCGGCTACGGAGAGCGAGACCACACAGTCAGCTGGTGCTTTCATGCATGGTTCAGTGTTGCTTGCTTCGAAGCAACCATAGAAGGCATTTAGCTCGTCTGATAGGCTAGCATCAATGGGCAGCTCATGGCTGGGTTTCCTTTTGTAATCCGTAATAGTTTGCAAGCCCAGAGCCTGCGTAGTAGGATTCGATCTTAGTCCTGTATTAACACTTTGCCCGTTTGATGGCTCGGAGGTCGTAGCGGGATTTCTAATAAGCGCCCGGATTAGTGTCCCACTCCTTGAAAGCAGAAGCTCCGGCCTTTGGCTCAGTGCATATGTTGCTTGTAATCCATGGCTTCTGGTTGGGGTATGTACGTACGGTTACTATGGGGACGTGGTCGTCGATGCACTTATTAATGAAGCCGGTGGCTAATGTTGTAAACTCCTCAATATTACCGGATGAATCCCGTAACATATTCCAGTCTGTGCAAAATAGTCCTGTAGCTTACACTCTTAGAATAAAAAAGGCTATCTAGAACCAAAAAGGGTTCTTCGGCTGTCCCCATAGGAAAACACTTTGAAGAACCTTTGAAGGTTCCAGGTAGAACCCTTTAGGTTCCAGGTAGAACCCTTCCTTCCTTTTTTCGAAGAGTGTAGCATCCGCTTCATCGTACCACTTCCGTATTGAACACATCACTGGTACTTTCTGTTTGAGTATTGCTTGTAAGCAGGAAGCAGGAAGATAGAGTTATGGTCTGATTTGCCAAAGGAAGGGCAAGGGAAGGCCTTGTATGTGTTTCTGTGTGTGGAGGTGATCTTTTTGTTGCCAGGTGACATGCTGTTAAAAATTATGTAAACCGGATTCCATCAAAATCACCGGCCACGAAAAACAGCGCCTCTGAATGTGCATTTTCTTGTTTGCTTATTGATTGCGGTATTAGTGCCAGTATCGGTTTTTGGTGGCAAATAGACAGCTACGAAAAATATAGATATAAACTCTCTAGGTAAATAATATGGTCTGCAGCTTATCATGAGGTATTCTAACTCAGGCGAGCAGGACCTCCAGATTTCCTGAACATTAGAGATCATGCACCAGGTGTTGTTAACAAAGGGACACACCTTTGTCTTACCAGAGAATGCAGTACAATCTTGACGATGCATAGAAAAACCAGCGAGATGTACATGTACACTGAACAAAAATATAAACAACATGTAAAGTGCTGGTCCCCTGTTTCATGAGCTGAAATAAAAGATCCCTGAAATGTTCCATACACACAAAAAACTTATTTCTCAAATTTGTTTACATCCCTGTTAGTGAGCATTTGTCCTCTGCCAAGATAATCCCTCCACCTGACAGGTGTGGCAAATCAAGAAGCTGATTAAACAGCATGATCATTAAAACAGGTGCACCTTGTGCTGGGGACAATAAAAGCCCAGTTTTGTCACACAACACAATGCCACAGAGTCTGAAGTTTTGAGGAAATGTGCAATTAGCATACTGACTGCAGAATTGTCCACCAGAGCTGTTACCAGAGAATTGAATGTTCATTTCTCTACCACAAGCCGCCTCCAACGTTGTTTTGGAAAATTTGGCAGTACGTCCAACCTGCCTCACAACCGCAGACCACGTGTAACCACGCCAGCTCAGGACCTCCACATCCAGCTTCTTCACCTCCGGGATCGTCTGAGACCAACCATCCGGATAGCTGATGAAACTGAGGAGTATTTCTGTCTGTAATAAAGACCTTTTGTTGGGAAAAACTAATTCTGATTGGCTGGGCCTGGCTCCCCATTGGGTGGGCCTATGACTGCACCCATACCCAGTCATGTGAGTAAACAGACTGTCTCTCCCGGGGATTAGGGCCTGGTCCGGTCTGGCCTGGTCCGGAGTAAGCAGACAACCTCTCCCTCAGCCTTGACACTTTAGAGGAGGTGGCGGAGAGACGGATCCTGGCCAAACTGCTGGCCATCATGGACAACGTCACCCACCCTCTGCACGCTATGGTTATGACGCAGAGGAGCACTTTCAGTCACAGACTGATCCCACCACGGTGTGCCAGAGAGCGCCACAGGAGGTCCTTCCTACCGGCGGCTATTAGACTATATAATGCCTCACCGGGGTGCCGTGCCGTCGGCAACATAGATCTGGAACTGTTGGGGTGCTAGGACCTAGTTTAACAATTATGCATCCATCCGTGAGTAACTCTGGTCCGTCAGCACTCATTCACTCAGGACCTATTTATTCATGCAGGTCTGTATTTACATACTCATGTACAGTTGTTATATCATATCACGTGCAATATTGCTAGTAATTCTTGGACCTAACTTACGTAGGCATTCACTCAGGAATGCATGTTAGTATCCTGCCAGTTGCACCTTTTCTCATTGCTTTTAGTATATCGAATGTGCAATACGTGCAGTTGTCTGTAATTAAACCCTGCGCACCAAGGACTGTATTTTAAGGGAATTACTATTATTACCCCAAATGATATCATACACACATTTAGCTATTAAAGTATCTCTTCCTGTCATTTACCTGTACAGTTTGTGTAACCATGCAAGTTTTCACTTATCTGTAAATATAACTGTATATTTACCTGTACAACTAATTTAACCATGCAAAATATTCACTTACCTGTTCATTTACCCAGTCTGTCTATTAAGTAAACTATTATTCCCTCGCTCATATCATACGCATTTTTAGCTACTGAAGTATTTCTCTGCCAGCGACCTATATAGTATAGTTAACAACATCCACCAATGTATAGTGTACATATTCAGCCAACCACCCATACTATGCAATGTCTTTTTATAGCTTTCTATTGCACTCCAGATAACTTGTATTTCTATACTTTTTCATACTGCCGCTCTATGTATCATGTATCGTGTATCTGTCTTTTGTGTACTTTCGTTGTGGCATTTTGCACCTGCCCTGTGTTTTTGTTGTAGCTGCTTGATAATGAAATTTCCCCCCGGGGGATAAATAAAGTACCTATCTATCTATCTATCTATCTATCTATCTATCTATCTATCTATCTATCTATCTATCTATCTATCTATCTATCTATCTATCTATCTATCTATCTATGACAAAGGAGCTGATCGTGGATGACAGAAAACGGAGGAGCGAGGACGTCCTATCCATCGCCTCTTCTTCCTCAGTGCCTCTTCTTCCTCAGTGCCTCTTCTTCCTCAGTGCCTCTTCTCCCTCAGTGCCTCTTCTCCCTCAGTGCCTCTTCTCCCTCAGTGCCTTTTCTTCCTCAGTGCCTCTTCCCCCTCAGGAGGCTGGGTCGGAGTAAGCAGAGGTCCAAGGGTCACTGAGGGAGACAGACAAATATATGGATCAACACAGTTAAAGGTCCTTTAGATACAAAGCCACCAACCACCATCACATACAGTGGGGAGAACAAGTATTTGATACACTGCCGATTTTGCAGGTTTTCCCACTTACAAAGCATGTAGAAGTCTGTAATTTTTATCATAGGTACTGTTCAACTGTGAGTGACGGAATCTAAAACAAAAATCCAGAAAATCACATTGTATGATTTTTAAGTAATTAATTTGTATTTTATTGCATGACATAAGTATTTGATACATCAGAAAAGCAGAACTTAATATTTGCTACAGAAACCTTTGTTTGCAAATACAGAGATCATACGTTTCCTGTAGTTCTTGACCAGGTTTACACACACTGCAGCAGGGATTTTGGCCCACTCCTCCATACAGATCCTTCAGGTTACGGGGCTGTCGCTGGGCAATACAGACTTTCAGCTCCCTCCAAAGATTTTCTATTGTGTTCAGGTCTGGAGACTGGCTAGGCCACTCCAGGACCTTGAGATGCTTCTTACGGAGCCACTCCTTAGTTGCCCTGGTTGTGTGTTTCGGGTCGTTGTCATGCTGGAAGACCCAGCCACGACCCATCTTCAATGCTCTTACTGAGGGAAGCAGGTTTTTGGCCAAGATCTCGCGATACATGGACTCATCCATCCTCCCCTCAATACGGTATAGTCGTCCTGTCCCCTTTGCAGAAAAGCATCCCCAAAGAATGATGTTTCCACCTCCATGCTTCACAGTTGGGATGGTGTTCTTGGGGTTGTACTCATCCTTCTTCTTCCTCCAAACACGGCGAGTGGAGTTTAGACCAAAAAGCTCTATTTTTGTCTCATCAGACCACATGACCTTCTCCCATTCCTCCTCTGGATCATCCAGATGGTCATTGGCAAACTTCAGACGGGCCTGGACATGCGCTGGCTTGGGCAGGGGGACCTTGCGTGCGCTGCAGGATTTTAATCCATGACGGCGTAGTGTGTTACTAATGGTTTTCTTTGAGACTGTGGTCCCAGCTCTCTTCAGGTCATTGACCAGGTCCTGCCGTGTAGTTCTGAGCTGATCTCTCACCTTCCTCATGATCATTGATGCCCCACGAGGTGAGATCTTGCATGGTGCCCCAGACCGAGGGAGATTGACCGAGGGAGATTGAATTTATTCCATTTTCTAATAATTGCGCCAACAGTTGTTGCCTTCTCACCAAGCTGCTTGCCTATTGTCCTGTAGCCCATCCCAGCCTTGTGCAGGTCTACAATTGTATCCCTGATGTCCTTACACAGCTCTCTGGTCTTGGCCATTGTGGAGAGGTTGGAGTCTGTTTGATTGAGTGTGTGGACAGGTGTCTTTTATACAGGTAACAAGTTCAAACAGGTGCAGTTAATACAGGTAATGAGTGGAGAACAGGAGGGCTTCTTAAAGAAAAACTAACAGGTCTGTGAGAGCCGGAATTCTTACTGGTTGGTAGGTGATCAAATACTTATGTCATGCAATAAAATGCAAATTAATTATTTAAAAATAATACAATGTGATTTTCTGGATTTTTGTTTTAGATTCCGTCTCTCACAGTTGAAGTGTACCTATGATAAAAATTACAGACTTCTACATGCTTTGTAAGTGGGAAAACCTGCAAAATGGGCAGTGTATCAAATACTTGTTCTCCCCACTGTACATGATGCTCACAGCACCCTGCAGACATAGGGATAGATCTAGCAACATGATACTGTGGAAATAGTAGATATTCTCCAAACAACTCATATACTTCATAAGAACAATTGCCAATGTGTGGATAAAGCTGATAGCCCTGAAATGGCCATAGCATATTAGCATAGCATAGCATATTGCTCACCAATACATGCATTATACTTTCATACATATTGACAGCAATAGTGTGAGTTAAATGTAAAATAAAATGTAATATTTTAAAGAAAATCATATCTGTGTGGTTGAAGCTTGTCATCTCGAATTTAAACATTTATTAACCTTTTTTAAAATGATCATTGTATATATTTGTATCTCGTGACTGACGCTGCAGTTACATGCCAGTCGCGCATTATGGCACGCACCTTGACCGACCTATAGATGGGGGTTGGGTAGCGGCGTCGTCTCTTCGTTTGTAGCTTGTAGCTTCCGTCTGTCAAAGCATCATCGGAGCGGCCATCACTAATATTCAATCGAGAGTTAAGTAACGTTTAGTGCCTTCTTTGCTTTTTGAACCCAACTGATCGCCAGAACGCAGACAGGGCCTATTTTAGGCTAACACGTGACAACGCATCACTATAGCCAGGTATGTTTTGGTGAGGAGGGATGCTATTAGCCAATAGCCATGATGATGAATGAATGACTGAACGGACTGACAAATCCAATGCTAAATAAAGGGAATGCAAACCATTTTACCTTTATTGATTATAATATACAGTGGGCTCCCAAATGATTGACACCCTTGATAAAGATGAGTAAAAAGGATCAAATGTGCTTATGGACTGGCCTCTTCAATTGAAAACACAGGTTTTCAATGGATTTCAAGTCCAGAGACTGAGATGGCCGTTGCAAAATGTTGATTTTTGTGGCCAATTAACCATTTCTTTGTGGATGTTGATGTGTGCTTGGGGTTATTGTCTTGCTGGAAGATCCAAGTTTCAGCCTCCTGGCAGAGTCAACCAGATTTATGGCTAAAATGTCCTGGTACTGGGTCAAGTTCAAGATGCCGTAGACCTTAACAAGGGCACCAGGACCAGTGGAAGCAGAACAGCCCCATAACATCAAAGATCCATCACCATAGTTTACAGTAGTTATGGGGTTGTTTTCTGCTCATGCATCCTTATTTAGACTCCAAACCCACCACTGGTGTGAGTGAACAAACATCTCTATTTTCATGTTATCTGACCAAAGCACTGGTTCCAATCCAAGGACCGATGGAGCAGCTGTATCAGCATTAACTGCTATAATTACCAATGGTTTTGACACAATAGATCTCAGGATTTGTATTATTTATTTTAGAATCATTGTTCGTCTTGATGAAGGTGTCAATCATTTCAGACCCACTGTATCTACTGCATGAAATGTACAATTATCCCTGAATAGAAATAATGCTGTGCTTGTTTACTCAGTACTCCTAGGCTAGAGGTTAACAGGATCAGGTAGCCCGTGTCTAGCATCTCCCATCATGCTTTGCACCAGGATGGAGTTAATGGTGGACACCGCTAAGACCCAGGGTCAGACCCAGAGCCAGGGGGGTCAGGCTGTCTCCCCTCCCTCAATCTTCCCATATCGCTTCACCTCGGACGGGTGTCTGTGTCACCGGGTCACCCAGGAGCCCTTCATGTTCCAGTTCCAGCGGGGCTGTGACCCAGACGCCACCCAGAAAGAGGACCAGGCGTTGTGTCTCCACGTCACCCAACACGTTCACTCTCTCCTGGAGGAGCAGCTGCACCTCACCAGGCTCTACCTCCCTCCTCCTCCAGAGCCCCACCGAGTATCCCCCAGCCAGGGCTACGTGTACCTATCCCCTGGGGCCCTGGAGAGCCCTGCCACCCTGCTGGTGGTGGTCCAGGATCGAGGAACGATGCGCTGTGGGCTGTGGAGCTGGAGGGCTGCTGCCAGCGAGGGGCTGGAGAGAGGCAGCATGATCCCCTATGTGAGGAGGGCCCTGGAGGAGGGCAGCTCTGTCCTCCTGATGAACCCCAACCAGGGAGGAGGTGTTGGGGAGACCCCGGAGGAGCACGTGCACCGCGTCTGGGACCTCCTAGTGTCGCGCTGCGTCTCCAGGCGTGTTGTCGTGGTAGCGCACGGTTACGGAGGCCTGGCATTCGTGGACCTGTTGTGCCAACACCCACAGCAAGTGGTGAGGCAGGTGTGGGCGGCGGCCTTCCTGGACTCCTCCCACAGCCTGTGGCACCAGCCATTGGACGCGGTGGGCCGGGAGTGGCTGAAGACGCGCTCCAGGAGGTGGGTTGATGTCTTTATATAACCAGGGAAGTCAGGACACGCTCCGGGAGGTGGGTTGATGTCTTTATATAACCAGGGAAGTCAGGACACGCTCCAGGAGGTGTTGATGTCTTTATATAACCAGGGAAGTCAGGACACGCTCCAGGAGGTGTTGATGTCTTTATATAACCAGGGAAGTCAGGACACGCTCCAGGAGGTGGGTTGATGTCTTTATATAACCAGGGAAGTCAGGACACGCTCCGGGAGGTGTTGATGTCTTTATAACCAGGGAAGTCAGGACACGCTCCAGGAGGTGTTGATGTCTTTATATAACCAGGGAAGTCAGGACACGCTCCGGGAGGTGTTGATGTCTTTATAACCAGGGAAGTCAGGACACGCTCCGGGAGGTGTTGATGTCTTTATATAACCAGGGAAGTCAGGACACGCTCCGGGAGGTGTTGATGTCTTTATATAACCAGGGAAGTCAGGACACGCTCCGGGAGGTGTTGATGTCTTTATAACCAGGGAAGTCAGGACACGCTCCAGGAGGTGTTGATGTCTTTATATAACCAGGGAAGTCAGGACACGCTCCAGGAGGTGTTGATGTCTTTATAACCAGGGAAGTCAGGACACGCTCCAGGAGGTGTTGATGTCTTTATATAACCAGGGAAGTCAGGACACGCTCCAAGAAGTGGGTTGATGTCTTTATATAACCAGGGAAGTCAGGACACGCTCCAGGAGGTGGGTTGATGTCTTTATATAACCAGGGAAGTCAGGACACGCTCCAAGAAGTGGGTTGATGTCTTTATATAACCAGGGAAGTCAGGACACGCTCCAGGAGGTGTTGATGTCTTTATAACCAGGGAAGTCAGGACACGCTCCAGGAGGTGTTGATGTCTTTATATAACCAGGGAAGTCAGGACACGCTCCAGGAGGTGTTGATGTCTTTATAACCAGGGAAGTCAGGACACGCTCCAGGAGGTGGGTTGATGTCTTTATATAACCAGGGAAGTCAGGACACGCTCCAGGAGGTGTTGATGTCTTTATATAACCAGGGAAGTCAGGACACACTCCAGGAGGTGTTGATGTCTTTATATAACCAGGGAAGTCAGGACACGCTCCAGGAGGTGTTGATGTCTTTATATA
This sequence comes from Thymallus thymallus, assembly GCA_023634145.1. Taxonomy (NCBI): domain Eukaryota; kingdom Metazoa; phylum Chordata; class Actinopteri; order Salmoniformes; family Salmonidae; genus Thymallus; species Thymallus thymallus. The sequence goes on from JAKYLM010000079.1 coordinate 217,220, forward strand.
ACCAGGGAAGTCAGGACACGCTCCAGGAGGTGGGTTGATGTCTTTATATAACCAGGGAAGTCAGGACACGCTCCAGGAGGTGTTGATGTCTTTATAACCAGGGAAGTCAGGACACGCTCCAGGAGGTGTTGATGTCTTTATATAACCAGGGAAGTCAGGACACGCTCCAGGAGGTGTTGATGTCTTTATAACCAGGGAAGTCAGGACACGCTCCAGGAGGTGGGTTGATGTCTTTATATAACCAGGGAAGTCAGGACACGCTCCAGGAGGTGTTGATGTCTTTATATAACCAGGGAAGTCAGGACACACTCCAGGAGGTGTTGATGTCTTTATATAACCAGGGAAGTCAGGACACGCTCCGGGAGGTGGGTTGATGTCTTTATATAACCAGGGAAGTCAGGACACGCTCCGGGAGGTGGGTTGATGTCTTTATATAACCAGTAATTTACAACATATTCTCTTTTACATTGCACATTACATAACTTTTAGGTGGGTACTGAGCTCCAAGCCTCTGAACCAGCCCGTGGGGTCGCTGAAAGCAGGATGCCCTCAGATGTCAGCTGGGACACAGAGTCACGAGGCAGCTCCAGCTGTCTGCATGGAGTCTGTGTTCAGGTTCTTCTCCAAAACGCTGAGTCCTAAACCCCCCACCACCTTCAGCATGGTGACCCGCAGCAGAAGCACAGTGGGACAGATCAGCATCACCAGACCTTACTGACAGCACCAGTATTTATCTTGTTCAGTGAGACTAATTCAGGTTAATACATGTTTCTGGACCCTGCAAGAAGTCAGAATATTTAGTTGAATGTTAAGACACTCCAGGACTGGACTTGTCCACAGCAGATTGTGGAGAAAGACTCGTTTGTGGAGAAAGATTTTTGGCCAATTATTCCAAATAAAATGATCTAGAATAAAAAAGCATATCAACAATTACCTCTGGAGATTTTATCTCAGATTAACCACACAACACTATGAATATATCTCAGATTAACCACACAACACTATGAATATATCTCAGATTAACCACACAACACTATGAATATATCTCAGATTAACCACACAACACTATGAATATATCTAAAATTAACCACACAACACTATGAATATATCTCAGATTAACCACACAACTCTATGAATATATCTCAGATTAACCACACAACACTATGAATATATCTCAGATTAACCACACAACACTATGAATATATCTCAGATTAACCACACAACACTATGAATATATCTCAGATTAACCACACAACACTATGAATATATCTCAGATTAACCACACAACACTATGAATATATCTAAAATTAACCACACAACACTATGAATATATCTCAGATTAACCACACAACTCTATGAATATATCTCAGATTAACCACACAACACTATGAATATATCTCAGATTAACCACACAACACTATGAATATATCTCAGATTAACCACACAACACTATGAATATATCTCAGATTAACCACACAACACTATGAATATATCTAAGATTAACCACACAACACTATGAATATATCTCAGATTAACCACACAACTCTATGAATATATCTCAGATTAACCACACAACACTATGAATATATCTCAGATTAACCACACAACACTATGAATATATCTCAGATTAACCACACAACACTATGAATATATCTAAGATTAACCACACAACACTATGAATATATCTCAGATTAACCACACAACACTATGAATATATCTCAGATTAACCACACAACACTATGAATATATCTCAGATTAACCACACAACACTATGAATATATCTCAGATTAACCACACAACACTATGAATACATCTCATATTAACCACACAACACTATGAATATATCTCAGATTAACCACACAACACTATGAATATATCTCATATTAACCACACAACACTATGAATATATCTCAGATTAACCACACAACACTATGAATATATCTCAGATTAACCACACAACACTATGAATATATCTAAGATTAACCACACAACACTATGAATATATCTCAGTTTAACCACACAACACTATGAATATATCTCAGATTAACCACACAACACTATGAATATATCTCAGATTAACCACACAACACTATGAATATATCTCAGATTAACCACACAACACTATGAATATATCTAAGATTAACCACACAACACTATGAATATATCTCAGATTAACCACACAACACTATGAATATATCTCATATTAACCAAACAACACTATATATATATCTCAGAGTGAAATCTAGAAACTAGATCCCATGGTAGAGCAGGTCGTGATGGGGCTAGATCCCATGGTAGAGCAGGTCGTGATGGGGCTATATCCCATGGTAGAGCAGGTCGTAGTTAGATCCCATGGTAGAGCAGGTCGTAGTTAGATCCCATGGTAGAGCAGGTCGTAGTTAGATCCCATGGTAGAGCAGACCGTAGTTAGATCCCATGGTAGAGAAGGTCGTAGTTAGATCCCATGGTAGAGCAGGTCTTGATGGGGCTAGATCCCATGGTAGAGCAGGTCGTGATGGGGCTAGATCCCATGGTAGAGCAGGTCGTAGTTAGATCCCATGGTAGAGCAGGTCGTGATGGGGCTAGATCCCATGGTAGAGCAGGTCGTAGTTAGATCCCATGGTAGAGCAGGTCGTAGTTAGATCCCATGGTAGAGCAGGTCGTAGTTAGATCCCATGGTAGAGCAGGTCGTAGTTAGATCCCATGGTAGAGCAGGTCGTAGTTAGATCCCATGGTAGAGCAGGTCGTAGACAGTCTCCTTAGACAGTCTCCTTATGATAATACTGACCTTCTCCTGACATAGTCTCCTTATGATAATACTGACCTTCTCCTGACATAGTCTCCTTATGATAATACTGACCTTCTCCTGACAGTCTCCTTATGATAATACTGACCTTCTCCTGACAGTGTCCTTATGATAATACTGACCTTCTCCTGACATAGTCTCCTTATGATAATACTGACCTTCTCCTGACAGTCTCCTTATGATAATACTGACCTTCTCCTGACATAGTCTCCTTATGATAATACTGACCTTCTCCTGACAGTCTCCTTATGATAATACTGACCTTCTCCTGACAGTCTCCTTATGATAATACTGACCTTCTCCTGACAGTCTCCTTATGATAATACTGACCTTCTCCTGACAGACTCCTTATGATAATACTGACCTTCTCCTGACAGTGTCCTTATGATAATACTGACCTTCTCCTGACATAGTCTCCTTATAATACTGACCTTCTCCTGACAGACTCCTTAAGATAATACTGACCTTCTCCTGACATAGTCTCCTTATGATAATACTGACCTTCTCCTGACATAGTCTCCTTATGATAATACTGACCTTCTCCTGACATAGTCTCCTTATGATAATACTGACCTTCTCCTGACATAGTCTCCTTATGATAATACTGACCTCCTGACATAGTCTTATGATAATACTGACCTTCTCCTGACAGTCTCCTTATGATAATACTGATCTTCTTCTGACAGTCTCCTTATGATAATACTGACCTTCTCCTGAGAGTCTCCTTATGATAATACTGACCTTCTCCTGACATAGTCTCCTTATGATAATACTGACCTCCTGACATAGTCTTATGATAATACTGACCTTCTCCTGACAGTCTCCTTATGATAATACTGATCTTCTTCTGACAGTCTCCTTATGATAATACTGACCTTCTCCTGAGAGTCTCCTTATGATAATACTGACCTTCTCCTGACAGCCTCCTTATGATAATACTGACCTTCTCCTGACAGTCTCCTTATGATAATACTGACCAACATCCACCAATGTATAGTGTACATATTCAGCCAACCACCCACACTATGCAATGTCTTTTTATAGCTTTTTTTTTTATGCACTCCAGATATCTTGTATTTCTATACCTTTTCATACTGCCGCTCTATGTATCATGTACCGTGTATCTGTCTTTTGTGTACTTTCGTTGTGGCATTTTGCACCTGCCCTGTGTTTTGTTGTAGCTGCTTGACAATAAAGTACCTATCTATCTATCTATCTATCTATCTATCTATCTATCTATCTATCTATCTATCTATCTATCTATCTATCTATCTATCTATCTATCTATCTATAATACTGACCTTCTCCTGACAGTCTCCTTATGATAATACTGACAGTCTCCTTATGATAATACTGACCTTCTCCTGACAGTCTCCTTATGATAATACTGACCATCTCCTGACATAGTCTCCTTATGATAATACTGACCTTCTCCTGACAGTCTCCTTATGATAATACTGACCTTCTCCTGACAGTCTCCTTATGATAATACTGACCTTCTCCTGACAGTCTCCTTATGATAATACTGACCTTCTCCTGACATAGTCTCCTTATGATAATACTGACCTTCTCCTGACATAGTCTCCTTATGATAATACTGACCTTCTCCTGACAGACTCCTTATGATAATACTGACCTTCTCCTGACAGTGTCCTTATGATAATACTGACCTTCTCCTGACATAGTCTCCTTATGATAATACTGACCTTCTCCTGACAGTCTCCTTATGATAATACTGACCTTCTCCTGACAGTCTCCTTATGATAATACTGACCTTCTCCTGACTGTCTCCTTATGATAATACTGACCTTCTCCTGACAGACTCCTTATGATAATACTGACCTTCTCCTGACAGTGTCCTTATGATAATACTGACCTTCTCCTGACATAGTCTCCTTATAATACTGACCTTCTCCTGACAGACTCCTTATGATAATACTGACCTTCTCCTGACATAGTCTCCTTATGATAATACTGACCTTCTCCTGACATAGTCTCCTTATGATAATACTGACCTTCTCCTGACAGTCTCCTTATAATACTGACCTTCTCCTGACAGTGTCCTTATGATAATACTGACCTTCTCCTGACATAGTCTCCTTATGATAATACTGACCTTCTTCTGACAGTCTCCTTATGATAATACTGACCTTCTCCTGACAGTCTCCTTATGATAATACTGACCTTCTCCTGACAGCCTCCTTATGATAATACTGACCTTCTCCTGACAGTGTCCTTATGATAATACTGACCTTCTCCTGACAGTCTCCTTATGATAATACTGCTCTTCTCCTGCCATAGTCTCCTTATGATAATACTGACCTTCTCCTGACAGTGTCCTTATGATAATACTGCTCTTCTCCTGACATAGTCTCCTTATGATAATACTGCTCTTCTCCTGACAGTCTCCTTATGATAATACTGACATTCTCCTGACATAGTCTCCTTATGATAATACTGTACTAGTCCTGACATACATCTTGTTCTTGTTTTCTCATGACACCGTTTAACTGGCTATCACTATCTCCGTACACGAACCCCTCTGGATCAAACTCTCAGCAAGACACTCCATCAACCTCAACACACCTGATATTACAGTCATTCGTCTGCACACAAACCTGAACGTTAAGACCACGCAAGCTCTTCGTTCGGTTTGTCAAGGTCTGTCAGGTTCTGACTGAGACCAGGTCTCTGGCTCCCTCTCGTTCCGTACACATGCACCGTGACAAGGTCCCTCACTCGTCGCTGGTGTCCGCTGCTTCATTCCTGCCAGTATGTTGATATTTGTCGCTTTAAACTTTGTTTAAAGTTTAATACTGCACTTTACTAGTATGTTGGTATGTAGTATGGTTAGTACGTTTAGTAAGCAGATTTCAGACACAACCACTTTTGTTAAAATAAACACACAAAAAACACTCAATCCATCAACAAAAACAACTACATTTAACTTATATATTAAAGTGAGCTTGTTTTTTATATACACTTAATCATTGGGGTGTCTCTGAAGAAAAGGAGAGAGGGGAGAAAGACACAAAAGATGTAGTACATATATACAGTGGGGAGAACAAGTATTTGATACACTGCCCATTTTGCAGGTTTTCCTACTTACAAAGCATGTAGAAGTCTGTAGTTTTTATCATAGGTACACTTCAATTGTGAGAGACGGAATCTAAAACAAAAATCCAGAAAATCACATTGTTTGATTTTTAAATAATTAATTTGCATTTTATTGCATGACATAAGTATTTGATCACCTACCAACCAGTAAGAATTCCGGCTCTCACAGACCTGTTAGTTTTTCTTTAAGAAGCCCTCCTGTTCTCCACTCATTACCTGTATTAACTGCACCTGTTTGAACTCGTTACATGTATAAAAGACACCTGTCCACACACTCAATCAAACAGACTCCAACCTCTCCACAATGGCCAAGACCAGAGAGCTGTGTAAGGACATCAGGGATACAATTGTAGACCTGCACAAGGCTGGGATGGGCTACAGGACAATAGGCAAGCAGCTTGGTGAGAAGGCAACAACTGTTGGCGCAATTATTAGAAAATGGAAGAAGTTCAAGATGACGGTCAATCTCCCTCGGTCTGGGGCACCATGCAAGATCTCACCTCGTGGGGCATCAATGATCATGAGGAAGGTGAGGGATCAGCCCAGAACTACACGGCAGGACCTGGTTAATGACCTGAAGAGAGCTGGGACCACAGTCTCAAAAAAAAACATTAGTAACACACTACGCCGTCATGGATTAAAATCCTGCAGTGCACGCAAAGTCCCCCTGCTCAAGCCAGCGCATGTCCAGGCCCGTCTGAAGTTTGCCAATGACCATCTGGATGATCCAGAGGAGGAATGGGAGAAGGTCATGTGGTCTGATGAGACAAAAATATAGCTTTTTGGTCTAAACTCCACTCGCCGTGTTTGGAGGAAGAAGAAGGATGAGTACAACCCCGAGAACACCATCCCAACCGTGAAGCATGGAGGTGGAAACATCATTCTTTGGGGATGCTTTTCTGCAAAGGGGACAGGACGACTGCACTGTATTGAGGGGAGGATGGATGGGGCCATGTATCGCGAGATCTTGGCCAACAACCTCCTTCCCTCAGTAAGAGCATTGAAGATGGGTCGTGGCTGGGTCTTCCAGCATGACAACGACCCGAAACACACAGCCAGGGCAACTAAGGAGTGGCTCCGTAAGAAGCATCTCAAGGTCCTGGAGTGGCCTAGCCAGTCTCCAGACCTGAACCCAATAGAAAATCTTTGGAGGGAGCTGAAAGTCCGTATTGCCCAGCGACAGCCCCGAAACCTGAAGGATCTGGAGAAGGTCTGTATGGAGGAGTGGACCAAAATCCCTGCTGCAGTGTGTGCAAACCTGGTCAAGAACTACAGGAAACGTATGATCTCTGTAATTGCAAACAAAGGTTTCTGTACCAAATATTAAGTTCTGCTTTTCTGATGTATCAAATACTTATGTCATGCAATAAAATGCAAATTCATTACTTAAAAATCATACAATGCGATTTTCTGGATTTTTGTTTTAGATTCCGTCACTCACAGTTGAAGTGTACCTATGATACAAATTACAGACTTCTACATGCTTTGTAAGTGGGAAAACCTGCAAAATCGGCAGTGTATCAAATACTTGTTCTCCCCACTGTATCCCCCTGTATGTGGTACATATATGTCCCCCTGTATGTGGTACATATATGTCCCCCTGTATGTGGTACATATCTATCCCCCTGTATGTGGTACATATCTATCCCCCTGTATGTGGTACATATCTATCCCCCTGTATGTGGTACATATCTATCCCCCTGTATGTGGTACATATATATCCCCCTGTATGTGGTACATATCTATCCCCCTGTATGTGGTACATATATATCCCCCTGTATGTGGTACATATATATCCCCCTGTATGTGGTACATATATATCCCCCTGTATGTGGTACATATATATCCCCCTGTATGT
>JAKYLM010000079.1:230000-260000 GCA_023634145.1 Thymallus thymallus
CAACAACAACACAACACATTACACAGCAGCAACATTACACAACAACAACAACACTACACAACAACAACACTACACAACAACAACAACATTACACAACAACAACATTACACAACAACAACATTACACAACAACATTACACATTACACAACAACAACACTACACAACAACATTACACATTACACAACAACACTACACAACAACAACATTACACAACAACATTACACATTACACAACAACATTACACATTACACAACAACAACACTACACAACAACATTACACATTACACAACAACAACACTACACAACAACATTACACATTACACAACAACAACACTACACAACAACAACAACATTACACAACAACATTACACATTACACAACAACAACACTACACAACAACATTACACATTACACAACAACAACACTACACAACAACATTACACATTACACAACAACAACACTACACAACAGCAACAACATTACACAACAACATTACACATTACACAACAACATTACACAACAACATAACAACATTACACAACAACATTACACATTACACAACAACATTACACATTACACAACAACATTACACAACAACATTACACATTACACAACAACATTACACAACAACATTACACAACAACATAACAACATTACACAACAACATTACACACTACACAACAACATTACACATTACACAACAACATTACACAACAACATTACACAACAACATAACAACATTACACAACATCATTACACAACAACATTACACATTACACAACAACATTACACATTACACAACAACATTACACAACAACATAACAACATTACACAACAACATTACACACTACACAACAACAACACAACAACATTACACATTACACAACAACATTACACAACAACATTACACAACAACATTACACATTACACAACAACATTACACAACAACATTACACACTACACAACAACATTACACATTACACAACAACATTACACACTACACAACAACATTACACATTACACAACAACATTACACAACAACATTACACAACAACAACAACATTACACAACAACATTACACATTAGACAACATTACACATTACACAACAACAACACTACACAACAACACACAGAAACATTACACAACAACAACACTACACAACAACACACAGAAACATTACACAACAACAACATTACACAACAACACACAGCAACATTACACAACAACACACAGCAAAATTACGCAACAACAACATTACACAACAACACACAGCAACATTACACAACAACAACATTACACAACAACACACAGCAACATTACACAACAACACACAGCAACATTACACAACAACAACAACATTACACAACAACACACAGCAACATTACACAACAACAACATTACACAACAACACACAGCAACATTACACAACAGCAACATTACACAACAGCAACATTACACAACAACAACATTACACAACAACATTACACAACAACATTACACAACAACCATGGAATCGGTACATCGAAAATCTCCACCCAACTATTTTGCAACCTGTCCATTTTTTGGTCCTTAAATGGAACTGGTACAGGTTCCTTACCTTCTCCCCTTTACACCTGCCTCCTCCATTAGAGGAGACATTTCCAGATATTTTTGATAACTGCATATGTGACAAAACTCCACCAGTCCTATTGATGATATAATTTACAAAGATTATGTAAAAAATTGTTTTTGTCAATTAGTACATTTGAGTTTAACCATAACGTTAGTTGTAATATTTGTTTTGTCTTTCCTGCAGTAAAAAGTAAAGATACCTTAATAGAAAATTACTCAAGTAAAAGTCCCCCCAGTAAAATACTACTTGAGGAAAGGTATTTGATTTTACATATACTGAAGTATCAAAAGTAAATGGAATTGCTAAAATGTACTTAAGTATCGAAAGTAAAAGTATAAATAATTTCAAATTCCTTATATTAAGCAAACCAGAGAATGTTCTTGTTTTTTGATATTGATGGGTCGTCAGGGGCTCCAACACTCAGACATCATTTACCATTGAAGCGTTTGTGTTTTTTTTTTTTGTTTTTTTAATTTCACCTTTATTTAACCAGGTAGGCCAGTTGAGAACAAGTTCTCATTTACAACTGAGACCTGGTCAAGACAAAGCAAAGCAGTGCGACAAAAACAACACGGAGTTACACATGAGAATCAAACAAACGTACAGCCAATAACACAATAGAGAATCTATATACAGAGTGCAAATGTAGTGCAAAATGCAGTTAGATAAGTGTGTTTAGTTAGTATTCCAGATCAGAGGCAGTAGGGATGACCAGGGAGGTTCTCTTGATAAGTGTGTTTAGTTAGTATTCCAGATCAGAGGCAGTAGGGATGACCAGGGAGGTTCTCTTGATAAGTGTGTTTAGTTAGTATTCCAGATCAGAGGCAGTAGGGATGACCAGGGAGGTTCTCTTGATAAGTGTGTTTAGTTAGTATTCCAGATCAGAGGCAGTAGGGATGACCAGGGAGGTTCTCTTGATAAGTGTGTTTAGTTAGTATTCCAGATCAGAGGCAGTAGGGATGACCAGGGAGGTTCTCTTGATAAGTGTGTTTAGTTAGTATTCCAGATCAGAGGCAGTAGGGATGACCAGGGAGGTTCTCTTGATAAGTGTGTTTAGTTAGTATTCCAGATCAGAGGCAGTAGGGATGACCAGGGAGGTTCTCTTGATAAGTGTGTTTAGTTAGTATTCCAGATCAGAGGCAGTAGGGATGACCAGGGAGGTTCTCTTGATAAGTGTGTTTAGTTAGTATTCCAGATCAGAGGCAGTAGGGATGACCAGGGAGGTTCGCTTGATAAGTGTGTTTAGTTAGTATTCCAGATCAGAGGCAGTAGGGATGACCAGGGAGGTTCTCTTGATAAGTGTGTTTAGTTAGTATTCCAGATCAGAGGCAGTAGGGATGACCAGGGAGGTTCTCTTGATAAGTGTGTTTAGTTAGTATTCCAGATCAGAGGCAGTAGGGATGACCAGGGAGGTTCTCTTGATAAGTGTGTTTAGTTAGTATTCCAGATCAGAGGCAGTAGGGATGACCAGGGAGGTTCTCTTGATAAGTGTGTTTAGTTAGTATTCCAGATCAGAGGCAGTAGGGATGACAAGGGAGGTTCTCTTGATAAGTGTGTTTAGTTAGTATTCCAGATCAGAGGCAGTAGGGATGACCAGGGAGGTTCTCTTGATAAGTGTGTTTAGTTAGTATTCCAGATCAGAGGCAGTAGGGATGACCAGGGAGGTTCTCTTGATAAGTGTGTTTAGTTAGTATTCCAGATCAGAGGCAGTAGGGATGACCAGGGATGTTCTCTTGATAAGTGTGTTTAGTGAATCCACCAGATCAGAGGCAGTAGGGATGACCAGGGAGGTTCTCTTGATAAGTGTGTTTAGTTAGTATTCCAGATCAGAGGCAGTAGGGATGACCAGGGAGGTTCTCTTGATAAGTGTGTTTAGTTAGTATTCCAGATCAGAGGCAGTAGGGATGACCAGGGAGGTTCTCTTGATAAGTGTGTTTAGTTAGTATTCCAGATCAGAGGCAGTAGGGATGACCAGGGAGGTTCTCTTGATAAGTGTGTTTAGTTAGTATTCCAGATCAGAGGCAGTAGGGATGACCAGGGAGGTTCTCTTGATAAGTGTGTTTAGTTAGTATTCCAGATCAGAGGCAGTAGGGATGACCAGGGAGGTTCTCTTGATAAGTGTGTTTAGTTAGTATTCCAGATCAGAGGCAGTAGGGATGACCAGGGAGGTTCTCTTGATAAGTGTGTTTAGTTAGTATTCCAGATCAGAGGCAGTAGGGATGACCAGGGAGGTTCTCTTGATAAGTGTGTTTAGTTAGTATTCCAGATCAGATTGGACAATTTTTTCAAAAAAAGTACTTTTGTTTGTCAGGGAAAATGTCTGGAGTAAAAAGGTAATTGTTTTCTTTAGGAATGTAGTGAAGTAAAATATAAATCGTAAAGTACAGATAGTAGTACTTTAAAGTATTTTTACTCAAGTACTTTACTGCTTTTCTGGAGGAATAAACTGAAATTGTAACCAACTTTCTACGGCTTGTTTTAAAAATAACGATATTTGGAGATTATTTCATTTTCAAATAACCGAAAGTGAGAGTTGTAATCTGAATAAAAGGAAAAAGGCCATTATTGAACACTGGGTGAGACATTCTCACTAATCTGCTAGAGAACCAGTTTGATTGGCTGTTGTTTTAGTGTGTTTATCGTGAGTTTCTTTTTAACAGTTGAACTATAATAGTTCAGGATTATGGATTATGGAGTGCTACTGTTTTACCAAGGTCTTAGAGGTCCTTTTTATCACTGAGGAACTTTTTATTTTTCTCAATGCCGATTGGTCACACAAGTCCTCAATTATTTACAACCGAGCCCAGCTCCTGGATTTAGCACACTCAGCGCCATTGCACCCCAGGGAAAAGTTTGATATTCCGGATGAGTTGAAAAGGCGACGGCGTGGATGCAGGGCAGGTCGGAAGTGTAAAGCAAAGCTGAGTAAGTACAAGCCGGCTATACCGTCTATCATTATGGGCAACGTGAGATCGCTACATAACAAGGTGGATCAGCTTGATGGTCTGGTCCATGGGCAAAGAGACTACCGGGAAGATAGCCTAGTGTGCTTTACAGAGACATGGCTGAAAGATAACATCCCCATAGAGACCCTACTATTTGCCGAGGGAATTCACGGTGGCCATTGCTGTTATTGTTTACATCCCGCCCTCTGCTGACGCAAACACAGCGTGTGACATCATCCACTCTGCTATCGCGAGGTTACAGACAGCGCATCCCAGTGCCTTCTTTGCCATTTTGGGGGATTTTAACCATGCATCTCTCTCTTCAACGCTGCACACGTTCAAACAGTTCGTGAAGTGCCCAACCAGGAATAATAAAACTCTGGACTTGTTACAAGCTAACGTGAAGGATGCATACAACTCCACTGCACTCCCTCCCCTCGGTAGATCGCATCACAACCTTGTCCACCTCACCCCACTCTACAGGCCTATGGTCCAACAGCAGCCTGAGACCACTAGGACCATTAGGAGATGGTCTCCGGAGGCGAATGAGGCCCTACAGGACTGCTTTGAAACAACAGACTGGGATGTGCTCTGTGAGGCTCATGGGGAGGACATCGATGGACTTACTGACTGCATAACGGACTATATAAATTTTTGTGTAGACAACACTGTACCCACCAGGAAGGTACGCTGTTTTCCAAATAATAAACCCTGGGTCACCAGCGACCTGAAGGCCCTGCTGAATGAGAAGAAGAGGGCCTTCAAGGAGAGGGACAGGGACAAATTGAAATCCGTCCAGAGGGAGCTGAAGTTGCGTATTGCTGAGGGGAAGAGAGGGTATAAGGAGAAGATGGAGGACAAGGTGAGGCAGAGCCAGGTGAGAGAGGTGTGCAAGGGTATGAGAAATATCACTGGCTTCAAAAAGTCAAACAATGGACAGACGGAGGGGACCCAGGACAGAGCAAATGAGCTGAACAAATTTTTTAACAGGTTCGATACTGGCCCTGTCCACCTCCCCTCCAGCTCCCCAGGCCACACACCCTCACGGCTGTCCCACCCCCACTTTGCTCACAACACCTCTGTTGAGACAATCAGCGACCCCCTCCCCACCTCCTCCCCCGCTCCCTCTGGACTGATCCTCAACACCTCCCTTCCCCCCACCTCCCCACCTGGGCTGGCTTTCACCACCAACCAAGTGAAGAGAGAGCTGGAGAGACTACATCAGTGGAAAGCGGCGGGCCCTGATGGTATCAGCCCAAGGGTGCTTAGGGTCTGTGCTGACCAATTGTGTGGAATACTCCAACGACCCTTCAACCTTAGCCTGAGCCTGGAAAGGGTCCCTGTGCTGTGGAAAACATCCTGCCTGGTCCCAGTGCCCAAGAAGGTGCACCACACTGCAAAACAAAGGAGATGGTGGTGGACTTCAGGAGAACCAACCGACTGCAGTCGCTATACAGGGGATGGATGTGGAAATAGTTGGGTCATACAAGTTCCTGGGAGTCCATATGGACAACAGGCTGGAATGGGCTGGTAACACCGGGGCTCTCTACAAAAAGGGCCAGAGCCGAGGCTCAGGTCCTTCAACGTGTGAAGTAAACTACTGCATACCTTCTACCAGTCTGTGGTGGCCAGTGCCATTTTTTTTGCAGTGGTGTGCTGGGGCGCAAACATAAAAGCCGGTGATGCTTCTCGGGTAAATAAGCTGATCAGGAAGGCTAGCTCTGTTCTGGGGATTAGCCTTGACACTCTAGAAGAGGTGGCGGAGAGACAGATCCTGGCCATCATGGACAACGTCACCCACCCGCTGCATGCCATGGTTATGACGCAGAGGAGCACCTTCAATCACAGACTGATCCCACCACGGTGTGCCAGAGAGCGCTACAGGAGGTCCTTCCTGGTGGCAGCTATTAGACTATTTAATGCCTCACCGGGGTGCCGGGCCGTCGGCAACATAGACCTGGAATTGTTGGGGTGTTAGGACCTGGGTTAATAATTATGCATCCATCCGTGAGTAACTCTGGTCTGTAATCACTCATTCACTCAGGACTTATTCATTCATTCAGGTCTGTATTTACATATTCATGTACAGTAGTGGCCAAAAGTTTTGAGAATGACATAAGTATTGGTCTCCACAAAGTTTGCTGCTTCAGTGTTCTTAGATCTTTATGTCAGTAGTTACTATGGTACACTGAAGTAGAATTACAAGTATTCCATAAGTATCAAAGGCTTTCATTGACAATGACATTCAGTTTATGCAAAGAGTCAATATTTGCAGTGTTGACCCTTCTTTTTCAAGACCTCTGCAATCTGCCCTGGCATGCTGCCAATTCACTTCTGGGCCACATCCTGGCTGATGGCAGGCCATTCTTGCATAATCAATGCTTGGAGTTTGTCAGAAGTTGTGGGTTTTTGTTTGTCCACCCGCCTCTTGAGGATCGACCACAAGTTCTCAATGGGATTAAGGTCTGGGGAGTTTCCTGGCCATGGACCCAAAATGTTGATGTTTTGTTCCCTGAGCCACTTAGTTATCACTTTTGCCTTATGGAAAGGTGCTCCATCATGCTGGAAAAGGCATTGGTCATCACCAAACTGTTCTTGGATGGTTGGGAGAAGTTGATCTCGGAGGATGTGTTGGTACCATTCTTTATTCATGGCTGTGTTCTTAGGCAAAATTGTGAGTGAGCCCACTCCCTTGGCTGAGAAGCAACCACACACATGAATGGTCTGAGGATGCTTTACTGTTGGCATGACACAGGACTGATGGTAGCGCTCACCTTGTCTTCTCTGGACAAGGTGTTTTCCGGATGGCCCAAACAATCGGAAAGGGGATTCATCAGAGAAAATGACTCTACCCCAGTCCTCAGCAGTCCAATCCCTGTACCTTTTGCAGAATATCAGTCTGTTCCTGATGTTTTTCCTGGAGAGAAGTGGCTTCTTTGCTGCCCTTCTTGACACCAGGCCATCCTCCAAAAGTCTTCGCCTCACTGTGCGTGCAGATGCACTCACACCTGCCTGCTGCCATTCCTGAGCAAGCTCTGCACTGGTGGTGCCCTGATCCCGCAGCTGAATCAACTTTAGGAGACGGTCCTGGCGCTTGCTGGACTTTCTTGGGCGCCCTGATGCCTTCTTCACAACAATTGAACCTCTCTCCTTGAAGTTCTTGATGATCCGATAAATGGTTGATTTAGGTGCAATCTTACCAGCAGCAATATCCTTGCCTGAGAAGCCCTTTTTGTGCAAAGCAATGATGACGGCACGTGTTTCCTTGCAGGTAACCATGGTTGACAGAGGAAGAACAATGATTTCAAGCACCACCCTCCTTTTAAAGCTTCCAGTCTGTTATTCTGACTCAATCAGCATGACAAGAGTGATCTCCAGCCTTGTCCTCGTCAACACTCTCACCAGTGTTAACGAGACAATCACTGACATGATGGCAGCTGGTCCTTTTGTGGCAGGGCTGAAATGCAGTGGAAATGTTTTGAGGGGATTAAGTTCATTTTCATGGCAAAGAGGGATCTGATTACTCTTCATGACATTCTGGAGTATATGCAAATTGCCATCATCAACACTGAGGCAGCAAACTTTGTGGAGACCAATACTTGTGTCATTCTCAAACCTTTTGGCCACGACTGTACAGTTGTTATATCATATCACGTACAATATTGTAAGTAATTCTTGGACTGAACTTACGTAGTCAATAACTCAGGAATGCATATTAGTATCCTGTCAGTTGTATCTTTTTTCATTGCTTTTAGTATATCGAATGTGCAATATGTGCAGTTATCTGTAATTAAACCCTGCGCACTAAGGACTGTATTTTAAGGGAATTCCTATTATTACCCCAAATTATATCATACACACATTTAGCTATTAAAGTATCTCTTCCTGTCATTTACCTGTACAGTTAATTTAACCATGCAAAATATTCACTTATCTGTAAATTTAACTGTATATTTACCTGTACAGTTAATGTAACCATGCAAATATTCACTTAACTGTAAATTTAACTGTATATTTACCTGTACAGTTAATTTAACCATGCAAATATTCACTTACCTGTTCATTTAACCAGACTGTATATTAACTAATGGAATCCACCAGGCACTCTTACCACATGTAGTCAGGTTGGGCAGATTACTAATAAAACCAGCTACTGATAATAAAACTGATCAGTAATGGAATCCACCAGGCACTCTTACCACATGTAGTCAGGTTGGGCAGATTACTAATAAAACCAGCTACTGATAATAAAACTGATCAGTAATGGAATCCACCAGGCACTCTTACCACATGTAGTCAGGTTGGGCAGATTACTAATAAAACCAGCTACTGATAATAAAACTGATCAGTAATGGAATCCACCAGGCACTCTTACCACATGTAGTCAGGTTGGGCAGATTACTAATAAAACCAGCTACTGATAATAAAACTGATCATTAATGGAATCCACCAGGCACTCTTACCACATGTAGTCAGGTTGGGCAGATTACTAATAAAACCAGCTACTGATAATAAAACTGATCAGTAATGGAATCCACCAGGCACTCTTACCACATGTAGTCAGGTTGGGCAGATTACTAATAAAACCAGCTACTGATAATAAAACTGATCAGTAATGGAATCCACCAGGCACTCTTACCACATGTAGTCAGGTTGGGCAGATTACTAATAAAACCAGCTACTGATAATAAAACTGATCAGTAATGGAATCCACCAGGTACTCTTACCACATGCCACTGTCCATCGTTGATGGTCTTGCCCCCGCTGGTGACCTTGATAGAGTGTTGGTTCTTGAACTGGACCTCGATGCGTCCTCCCCTCAGCCCCAGCATGAACCATGAGTCCTGGGAAGACTCCGCGTACAGAACCACCCCCTCTGGATCAAATGTACGGAAGTCAAACTCTGCAGCAAACCTGGAGACGCACGACCAGACGACAGGACGATAAGGGTCCAGCTGTGTAGTGAACAGGTGTGTGTGTGTCTGTCTCTGCCGATGTGTCTTTAACCCCTTACTTTGTGTTCTCCGGTAGTCTGAAGCGGAGGTATATGACAGGCCCTCCAGCAAACTGTTCTCCCAAGTACAGCATCTCAGCATGTTTGTAGTCGTAGAGCTGGACACACACTGGGACCTTCTCACAGGAGCGCTGGTCCTCTGCTAGCCACAGGCTCTGACGACCGTCACAGTGGCAAGAGTAGCTGCCCACCATGTTCACACACAAACCCTCACACACACCCACCTCACACTCATCAACATCTGAGACAAGGATGAGTGAGGTCAGAGGTCATTAAAGGAGGTACAGATCAGCTACATGTATGTACATCCTTGAATAAAATGAGGCCCATTAGGTCCTTGAATAGAATTGTCAGGGACATATGTGAATTTGCCAGACTGTATATCTCTGTCTGTGATAGTGTCTCTCTCGTGTAGTGAGTGTAGGTACAACAGCACCTGAGAGGTTTCTCACCCAAACAGGAGTGCAAGGTGAAGTTGTATTTGAAGCCTGGGGGACACTGACACTCATACATGCCAGGATTGTTGACACATTTAGCTGGTTCTTCACAGATATTGGGGTACAGCAGACACTCATTGATATCTGGGGAGGGGACACATTTAGCTGGTTCCTCACAGATACTGGGGTACAGCAGACACTCATTGATACATCTGGGGAGGGGACACATTAAGCTGGTTCCTCACAGATACTGGGGTACAGCAGACACTCATTGATACATCTGGGGAGGGGACACAGACATCTTGACATCTTCAGTGTGAGTTGGTAATATGGACGTTTGGTTTGGTCATTAAACAATCACACAAACATTAACACAAGAGGGTGTACAAGCAGAAACTGTAGTCTAAACTGTAGTCTAAACTGTAGTCTAAACTAGAGTCTAAACTAGAGTCTGGGCCTGCAAATCTATAGTCTAAACTAGAGTCTGGGCCTGCAAATCTATAGTCTAAACTAGAGTCTAAACTAGAGTCTGGGCCTGCAAATCTACAGTCTAAACTAGAGTCTAAACTAGAGTCTAAACTAGAGTCTGGGCCTGCAAATCTAAAGTCTAAACTAGAGTCTGGGCCTGCAAATCTATAGTCTAAACTGTAGTCTAAACTAGAGTCTAAACTAGAGTCTGGGCCTGCAAGTCTACAGTCTAAACTAGAGTCTAAAATAGAGTCTAAACTAGAGTCTGGGCCTGCAAATCTATAGTCTAAACTAGAGTCTAAACTAGAGTCTAAACTAGAGTCTAAACTAGAGTCTGGGCCTGCAAATCTATAGTCTAAACTAGAGTCTAAACTAGAGTCTAAACTAGAGTATGGGCCTGCAAATCTATAGTCTAAACTAGAGTCTAAACTAGAGTCTGGGCCTGCAAATCTATAGTCTAAACTAGAGTCTAAACTAGAATCTAAACTAGAGTCTGGGCCTGCAAATCTATAGTCTAAACTAGAGTCTGGGCCTGCAAATCTAGAGTCTAAACTAGAGTCTAAACTAGAATCTAAACTGTAGTCTAAACTAGAGTCTAAACTAGAGTCTGGGCCTGCAAATATATAGTCTAAACTAGAGTCTAAACTAGTCTAAACTAGAGTCTGGGCCTGCAAATCTATAGTCTAAACTAGAGTCTAAACTAGAGTCTAGAGTAACATGGCGTCTTGGCAGTGTAAAGTTCTGTCTGTGTTGCATTCTAGGAACAGCTGGCAGGACACACACATCTGGCCTTCCTGCTCTCACGTGGTGCTTTGTGAAATCAGCTGGCTACAGCCAGTGCAATGGACCTATAACAGTAACTGTTACCTTTACAGTGCATCTATATAACAGTAACTGTTACCTGTACAGTGCATCTATATAACAGTAACTGTTACCTGTACAGTGGATCTATATAACAGTAACTGTTACCTGTACAGTGCATCTATATAACAGTAACTGTTACCTGTACAGTGCATCTATATAACAGTAACTGTTACCTGTACAGTGGATCTATATAACAGTAACTGTTACCTGTACAGTGCATCTATATAACAGTAACTGTTACCTGTACAGTGGATCTTGTCGTTGGTTCTGAACCGGTACCCATCATCACACATACAGCGGAAGCTACCGGGGGAGTTGTAACACCTCTGGTTGCAGCCGGCTGGGTGATCTGGGTCCGAACACTCGTTGATGTCTGATCAATAAAAAAATCAATAACAGAATTATTCAATAATAACAAATCATGGAATAATTGATTAGAAATTCCTGTTACTGGGAGGAACTGTGACCTAGTAAGTCAGCATCACCAACGTTACTGGCCAAGCTTTTCGAGTTTCAAGAACAAAGTGTGTCCTTCGAGCCGGATTGAAACCAGCGACCCAGTATTAAGCCAGGACCCAGTATTAAGCCAGGACCCAGTATTAAGGAAGGACCCAGTATTAATCCAGGACCCAGTATTAAACCAGGACCCAGTATTAAGCCAGGACCCAGTATTAAGCCAGGACCCAGTATTAAGCCAGGACCCAGTATTAAGGAAGGACCCAGTATTAATCCAGGACCCAGTATTAAACCAGGACCCAGTATTAAGCCAGGACCCAGTATTAAGCCAGGACCCAGTATTAAGCCAGGACCCAGTATTAAGGAAGGACCCAGTATTAATCCAGGACCCAGTATTAAACCAGGACCCAGTATTAAGCCAGGACCCACTATTAAGCCAGGACCCAGTATTAAGCCAGGACCCAGTATTAAGCCAGGACCCACTATTAAGCCAGGACCCAGTATTAAGCCAGGACCCAGTATTAAGCCAGGACCCAGTATTAAGCCAGGGCCCAGTATTAAACCAGGTTCCAGTATTAAACCAGGACCCAGCATTAAGCCAGGACCCAGCATTAAGCCAGGACCCAGTATTAAGCCAGGACCCCGTATTAAGCAGGAACCCGTATTAAGCAGGACCCCGTATTAAGCCAGGGCCCAGTATTAAACCAGGACCCAGTATTAAACCAGGACCCAGTATTAAACCAGGACCCAGTATTAAACCAGGACCCAGTATTAAGCAGGACCCAGTATTAAGCCAGGACCCAGTATTAACCAGGACCCAGTATTAAGCCAGGACCCAGTATTTAGCCAGGACCCAGTATTTAGCCAGGACCCAGTATTAAGCCAGGACCCAGTATTAATCCAGGACCCAGTATTAACCAGGACCCAGTATTAAGCCAGGACCCAGTATTTAGCCAGGACCCAGTATTTAGCCAGGACCCAGTATTAAGCCAGGACCCAGTATTAAGCCAGGACCCAGTATTAAGCTAGGACCAAGTATTAAGACAGGACCCAGTATTAAGCCAGGACCCAACAGAAAATATCTGTTGTATGGGGAAACCCTGTCTGTCTGATACCTACCATCCTCACAGCGCGGGCCCTTCCATCCTGCTCTACATTGACAGGTGAAGGAGGCCTGGCCATCGATGCAGCGTTCAGAACCCTCCTTGTAACACGGAAACGGCAGGCACTGGTCACTGATCTCTGCAGAACAACACACACACACACATAATATACACAATGTCCACATATAACATACACACAAATAACAAAACAGATTCAACACACACTTTTATAAACCTCCATCCACAGGTCTAGACATACAGGTATCCAGACAGGACATGACTATACAGAACACATACAGGTATCCAGACAGGACTATACAGAACACATACAGGTATCCAGACAGGACTATACAGAACACATACAGGTATCCAGACAGGACATGACTATACAGAACACATACAGGTATCCAGACAGGACTATACAGAACACATACAGGTATCCAGACAGGACTATACAGAACACATACAGGTATCCAGACAGGACTATACAGAACACATACAGGTATCCAGACAGGACTATACAGAACACATACAGGTATCCAGACAGGACTATACAGAACACATACAGGTATCCAGACAGGACATGACTATACAGAACACATACAGGTATCCAGACAGGACTATACAGAACACATACAGGTATCCAGACAGGACTATACAGAACACATACAGGTATCCAGACAGGACATGACTATACAGAACACATACAGGTATCCAGACAGGACTATACAGAACACATACAGGTATCCAGACAGGACATGACTATACAGAACACATACAGGTATCCAGACAGGACATGAATATACAGAACACATACAGGTATCCAGACAGGACATGACTATACAGAACACATACAGGTATCCAGACAGGACATGACTATAGCAGAACACATACAGGTATCCAGACAGGACATGACTATAGCAGAACACATACAGGTATCCAGACAGGACATGACTATAGCAGAACACATACAGGTATCCAGACAGGACATGACTATAGCAGAACACATACAGGTATCCAGACAGGACATGACTATAGCAGAACACATACAGGTATCCAGACAGGACTATACAGAACACATACAGGTATCCAGACAGGACTATACAGAACACATACAGGTATCCAGACAGGACTATACAGAACAAATACAGGTATCCAGACAGGACTATACAGAACACATACAGGCATCCAGACAGGACTATACAGAACACATACAGGTATCCAGACAGGACTATACAGAACAAATACAGGTATCCAGACAGGACTATACAGAACACATACAGGTATCCAGACAGGACTATACAGAACAAATACAGGTATCCAGACAGGACTATAGCAGAACACATACAGGCATCCAGACAGGACTATACAGAACACATACAGGTATCCAGACAGGACTATACAGAACACATACAGGTATCCAGACAGGACATGACTATACAGAACACATACAGGTATCCAGACAGGACTATACAGAACACATACAGGTATCCAGACAGGACTATACAGAACACATGATGAATGGATGGATGGATGGATGGATGGATAGATAGATACTTTATTGATCCCAGAGGGGAAATTTCTTTGTCAAGCAGCTACAACAAAAACACAGGGCAGGTGCAAAATGCCACAACGAAAAGTACACAAAAGACAGATACACGGTACATGATACATAGAGCGGCAGTATGAAAAAGTATAGAAATACAAGATATCTGGAGTGCTAAAAAAGCTATTAATAGACAGACTGGGTAAATGAACAGGTAAGTGAAGTAAATGAACAGGTAAGTGAATATTTTGCATGGTTAAATTAGCTGTACAGGTAAATATACACTTACATTTACAGATAAGTTAATACTTGCATGGTTACACAAACTATACAGGTAAATTACAGGAAGAGACAAATAGCTAAATGAGTGTATGATATAATTCCCAGGCATCCAGACAGGACATGACTATACAGGCCAGCAACCTACCCCTAAACCAGGTGTCAAACATACGGCCACGGGCCAGCAACCTAACCCTAAACCAGGGGTGTCAAACATACGGCCGGGGCCAGCAACCTAACCCTAAACCAGGGCTGTCAAACATACGGCCGCGGGCCAGCAACCTACCCCTAAACCAGGGCTGTCAAACATACGGCCCTGGGCCTCCCGAGTGGTGCAGTGGTCTAAGGCACTGCATCGCAGTGCAAGCTGCATTACTACAGATGCGGGTTCAAGCCCTGTCTGTGTTGCAGCCGGCCGCGACCGGGAGACCCATGAGGCGACGCACAATTGGCCCAGCGTCGTCCGGGTTAGGGAGGGTTTGGCCGGCCGGGTTGTCCTTGTCCCATCGCGCTCTAGCATCTCCTGTGGCGGGCCGGGCGCATGCGCGTTGACTCAGTCGCCAGGTGTACGGTGGTTCCTCCGACACATTGGTGCGGCTGGCTTCCGGGTTAAGCGTTCATTGTGTCAAGAAGCAGTGCGGCTTGGTGGGTTGTGTTTCGGAGGACGAACGGTTCTCAACCTTCACCTCTCCCGAGTCCGTACGGGTGTTGTAGCGATTGGACAAGACTGTAACTACCAATTGGATACGACCAAATTGGGGAGGGGTGTCAAACATATGGCCTGCAGGCCAGCACCCTACCTCTAAACCAGGGGTGTCAAACATATGGCCGAGGCCAGCACCCTACCTCTAAACCAGGGGTGTCAAACATATGGCCCGCGGGCCAGCACCCTACCTCTAAACCAGGGGTGTCAAACATATGGCCCGCAGGCCAGCACCCTACCTCTAAACCAGGGGTGTCAAACATATGGCCCGCGGGCCAGCACCCTACCTCTAAACCAGGGGTGTCAAACATATGGCCGAGGCCAGCAACCTACCTCTAAACCAGGGGTGTCAAACATACGGCCGAGGCCAGCAACCTACCTCTAAACCAGGGGTGTCAAACATATGGCCCGCGGGCCAGCACCCTACCTCTAAACCAGGGGTGTCAAACATATGGCCGAGGCCAGCAACCTACCTCTAAACCAGGGGTGTCAAACATATGGCCCGCGGGCCAGCAACCTACCTCTAAACCAGGGGTGTCAAACATATGGCCCGCGGGCCAGCAACCTACCTCTAAACCAGGGGTGTCAAACATATGGCCCGCGGGCCAGCAACCTACCTCTAAACCAGGGGTGTCAAACATATGGCCGAGGCCAGCAACCTACCTCTAAACCAGGGGTGTCAAACATACGGCAGAGGCCAGCAACCTACCTCTAAACCAGGGGTGTCAAACATCTCTAACCTTAACCAACCTTTAACACAGGTCCTGAGGTCTGAAGGGACGTTGGAGTCGCCAGAGTTCTGGTTGTTGATGCCCACACGATGTGAACCCAGACACACTGCAACACAACACAGTGGAGTTATATTAGCTGGCATCAGTCATATGACCAGACACACTGCAACACAACACAGTGGAGTTATATTAGCTGGCATCAGTCATATGACCAGACACACTGCAACACAACACAGTGGAGTTATATTAGCTGGCATCAGTCATATGACCAGACACACTGCAACACAACACAGTGGAGTTATATTAGCTGGCATCAGTCATATGACCAGACACACTGCAACACAACACAGTGGAGTTATATTAGCTGGCATCAGTCATATGACCAGACACACTGCAACACAACACAGTGGAGTTATATTAGCTGGCATCAGTCATATGACCAGACACACTGCAACACAACACAGTGGAGTTATATTAGCTGGCATCAGTCATATGATAACTCATGGAGAAAAGGGGGTGGGGTTTAACTAGATACAGTATCACTAGATTTAATTAATGAAAATATGATTATGCCTGAAAACAGAAGGACATCAACTGAGTGCAGAATGGTTGAAACTTACAGACATATTGAGGATAGAAGTATTCCTGTAGAGGGAGAGGAGACATTATTATCAGATCCCTCATGTCTGTATTGGTTCTTCAATCAGTCAACAGCTTGAGGTCATAATCCTACTCTCTCCCACTCAGCGACAAGGGTCACCACTCAGC
Organism: Thymallus thymallus; assembly: GCA_023634145.1. Classification (NCBI taxonomy): domain Eukaryota; kingdom Metazoa; phylum Chordata; class Actinopteri; order Salmoniformes; family Salmonidae; genus Thymallus; species Thymallus thymallus. The sequence continues at coordinate 246,928 of JAKYLM010000079.1, forward strand.
TACGTCAACAATAGTCAACGGGAAACCTCACAGCATAAATAAATACATGATGGGGTAACAGTTCAAAGACCAGAGTCTGTCACACAAACACACACACTGACATGGCCATCTAGTGAATACCTTCTCCTTCTCCCTAGGTCCTTCCTGACATGGCCATCTAGTGAATACCCTCTCCCTAGGTCCTTCCTGACATGGCCATCTAGTGAATACTCTCTCCCTAGGTCCTTTCTGACATGGCCATCTAGTGAATACCCTCTCCCTAGGTCCTTCCTGACATGGCCATCTAGTGAATACCTTCTCCCTAGGTCCTTTCTGACATGGCCATCTAGTGAATACCCTCTCCCTAGGTCCTTTCTGACATGGCCATCTAGTGAATACCCTCTCCCTAGGTCCTTCCTGACATGGCCATCTTGTAACCAGTGTGCCAGGAGCCCTCAGGAGCTACTCACCGTCTCTGGATAGTTCTCGAAGATCTCCCGTGCCTCCTCCTTGTTGCACAGCTCCTCGATACATTCTCTCTCCAGGTGACCTTTCTTACTCTCTTCAAACAGAGAGTTGGCCCTGCGGTGCCGAGACAGAAACTGGGAGGCCCTGTTCTGAGTTAGGACTGGACACAAACACACACACGTCCCCGGGGTTGGTAATGTTTCCACTTGCAACTCAAGAAATATATATTCAATGTTTATGTATTTCTATTGGTTGGTTTAATTTACATATCAATAAGGTGTTATGCCATTGGTTATACTTGCAGATAGGGGGAGATTGTGACATGCAAGCAGTAGGTCACGTTCTGAAATACTGTATTCTATGTTCAGATGTACAATGTGTTCAGAGTTACCTATGTTCATGTACAGTTGTATACACTACCTGTATGGTACCTGGTAGGAGCGAGTAAACTAGCATGCTCTAATTGTAATGGTCGCATTAGCGCCCTGCTAATTCACTTATTTCCATGCCAACAGACGAATCACGAATCTACAGCCATCAACATGCTGGTGTCCTGAACATCTAATCAGTTTCCTGTGTCTATCGTCAGAATAAACACCGATCAACTGGGATCGACGGCTGGACACGCCTTTACTTAAAAACACAACGCAGGAGAGTTACAAAGTACGATTACATCTGTTACATTCACACAACACATGTTTATTACATAGTTATTACTAGTGATGACAGCAGGAGGATGTTTGGCTTTGTGTATATGACACTGTCACCGGTCTGCAGACAAGCTATGAACGGTGTGTGTGTGTGTGTGACCACATAGGAACTCATATTGACATTTTCCACATGTTTGATTGATGAATAATTTGGACCAACTGCAGATTAAACGAATTAGCAGCAGTCCATTTCAACAGGCCTTTGTTCTCGTTTGCAGGGCATTACCCCACCACGTGGTCTATTTAAATCAAAGCATTTGTAAAAACATAAATAATCTTGAGGTGTCACTCATCTTCCAAGGCTCCATGAAAAGTCGAAAACATCAGAACAGCTGTCGCCTGTGTCGACATACGCAGCTCAACATTTCTGAATTTATAACATGCTCTGAAAGTAGCGTTGGTTTTGATGCATGAAAGTTGTATTTTAGTGTGGAAGTTACCGTTAATCGTTGGTTTTGATGCATGAAAGTTGTATTTTAGTGTGGAAGTTACCGTTAATCGTTGGTTTTGATGCATGAAAGTTGTATTTTAGTGGTTACCGAAAGAATAGAAAAACACCAAACATACACCCCTGATCTTGTAATTTCCACATACACATTTCAATATTTCCGTTATCCAACATAAAAAGTCAAGTTGCACTTACATCGATGAGCATCGCAGAGCGCAACGAGAAAGATGAGACAAGCCACAGATTCTCCCAACGCCGTTTTATTTCTCGACATAGTCAAGCCAATCCTCTGAACAGCTCAGGTCTGTGAGAAAAACTGTATTCTTCCGGAAAATGTTCGGTGGAGAGAACTGGGACTGGACCGGGAGCGGGACAGGACAGGAGAGGAGGGAGGCGACAGGTGTGTCATGAACAACATTATCATGAGCAACAAAAGTGGAATCGGCGTTTAGCCTTCAAAATAAAAGTCACCATTGAAACATGCAAACATGAAAATAGTGAAATCATGCCACAATTGGAATAGATCATAGTAGTAGTAGGAGTGTAATTATTTTTTTTTTTTTACATAAGTAGTGCACTGGGCCTGTATAGATCCATTTAGTTTTTAGTGAGGCAGTAGGAATGACCAGGGATGTTCTCTTGATAAGTGTGTTTAGTGAATCCACCAGATCAGAGGCAGTAGGGATGACCAGGGAGGTTCTCTTGATAAGTGTGTTTAGTTAGTATTCCAGATCAGAGGCAGTAGGGATGACCAGGGAGGTTCTCTTGATAAGTGTGTTTAGTTAGTATTCCAGATCAGAGGCAGTAGGGATGACCAGGGAGGTTCTCTTGATAAGTGTGTTTAGTTAGTATTCCAGATCAGAGGCAGTAGGGATGACCAGGGAGGTTCTCTTGATAAGTGTGTTTAGTTAGTATTCCAGATCAGAGGCAGTAGGGATGACCAGGGAGGTTCTCTTGATAAGTGTGTTTAGTTAGTATTCCAGATCAGAGGCAGTAGGGATGACCAGGGAGGTTCTCTTGATAAGTGTGTTTAGTTAGTATTCCAGATCAGAGGCAGTAGGGATGACCAGGGAGGTTCTCTTGATAAGTGTGTTTAGTTAGTATTCCAGATCAGAGGCAGTAGGGATGACAAGGGAGGTTCTCTTGATAAGTGTGTTTAGTTAGTATTCCAGATCAGAGGCAGTAGGGATGACCAGGGAGGTTCTCTTGATAAGTGTGTTTAGTTAGTATTCCAGATCAGAGGCAGTAGGGATGACCAGGGAGGTGTCACGTTCGGGTGTGTAGAGAGACCAAGGCGCAGCGTATCGATAGTTCGACATATTTATTTAAACTAACTGACGAACTATACAAATATAACAAATACAATAATGATAACACACGTAGCACGAACACCAGACAACATAACACAATGAACCACGCCAACGGAGTGGAACACAGACATATAAGTAAGATCCCTAATTAGAGGTAATGCATAGCAGCTGCCTCTAATTAGGGATCCCACACACACAACACCAGACAGAAATAGAAATGATAGATCTGCCAGACTCTGACCATAGAAATATAGAGAAGCAAAGCTTCTCTATGGCCAGAGCCTGACAGGGGGTTCTCTTGATAAGTGTGTGAATTGGACCTTTTCCTCTCCTGGTAAGCATTCAAAATGCAACCAGTACTTTTGGGTTTCAGGGAAAATTATTCTCTTTAGGAATGTAGTGAAGTAAAAGTAGTCAACAATATAAATATCAAAATACAGATACCCCAAAAAACTGTCTGGGTTTGGCCGGGGGAGAGGCCGGGGGAGAGGCCGGGGGAGAGGCCGTCATTGTAAATAAGAATTTGTTCTTAACTGACTTGCCTTTTTTTTTAAGTAGTACTTTAAAGTATTTTTACTTAAATACTTTATCACTGATGTACAGCCTTACCTATGGATAATGACTATTTAAATACTTTACACCACTGATGTACAGCCTTACCTATGGATAATGACTATTTAAATACTTTACACCACTGATGTACAGCCTTACCTATGGATAATGACTATTTAAATACTTTATCACTGATGTACAGCCTTACCTATGGATAATGACTATTTAAATACTTTATCACTGATGTACAGCCTTACCTATGGATAATGACTATTTAAATACTTTATCACTGATGTACAGCCTTACCTATGGATAATGACTATTTAAATACTTTATCACTGATGTACAGCCTTACCTATGGATAATGACTATTAAAATACTTTATCACTGATGTACAGCCTTACCTATGGATAATGACTATTTAAATACTTTACACCACTGATGTACAGCCTTACCTATGGATAATGACTATTTAAATACTTTACACCACTGATGTACAGCCTTACCTATGGATAATGACTATTTAAATACTTTATCACTGATGTACAGCCTTACCTATGGATAATGACTATTTAAATACTTTACACCACTGATGTACAGCCTTACCTATGGATAATGACTATTTAAATACTTTATCACTGATGTACAGCCTTACCTATGGATAATGACTATTTAAATACTTTACACCACTGATGTACAGCCTTACCTATGGATAATGACTATTTAAATACTTTACACCACTGATGTACAGCCTTACCTATGGATAATGACTATTTAAATACTTTATCACTGATGTACAGCCTTACCTATGGATAATGACTATTTAAATACTTTATCACTGATGTACAGCCTTACCTATGGATAATGACTATTTAAATACTTTATCACTGATGTACAGCCTTACCTATGGATAATGACTATTTAAATACTTTATCACTGATGTACAGCCTTACCTATGGATAATGACTATTAAAATACTTTATCACTGATGTACAGCCTTACCTATGGATAATGACTATTTAAATACTTTACACCACTGATGTACAGCCTTACCTATGGATAATGACTATTTAAATACTTTACACCACTGATGTACAGCCTTACCTATGGATAATGACTATTTAAATACTTTATCACTGATGTACAGCCTTACCTATGGATAATGACTATTTAAATACTTTACACCACTGATGTACAGCCTTACCTATGGATAATGACTATTTAAATACTTTATCACTGATGTACAGCCTTACCTATGGATAATGACTATTTAAATACTTTACACCACTGATGTACAGCCTTACCTATGGATAATGACTATTTAAATACTTTACACCACTGATGTACAGCCTTACCTATGGATAATGACTATTTAAATACTTTACCACTGATGTACAGCCTTACCTATGGATAATGACTATTAAAATACTTTACACCACTGATGTACAGCCTTACCTATGGATAATGACTATTTAAATACGTTACACCACTGATGTACAGCCTTACCTATGGATAATGACTATTTAAATACTTTACACCACTGATGTACAGCCTTACCTATGGATAATGACTATTTAAATACTTTACACCACTGATGTACAGCCTTACCTATGGATAATGACTATTAAAATACTTTACACCACTGATGTACAGCCTTACCTATGGATAATGACTATTTAAATACTTTACACCACTGATGTACAGCCTTACCTATGGATAATGTGTCCATGAAATGCGATATCATCCTACTCGGTAAAACCCACAGATTACAATTCTGAAGAGTTCACACACATTTTAGCATCGTAGGTCTTATTGCGGGACATACACTGTGGGAAATAACCTTCCCAGTGAGTCTATTGTGTGTATTGGACATTCATATTGGACTGTACAGCCTAACCTTGGTTCCATGAAATAGGGTATCAGCCTACTCAGTGACCCCCACAGAACACAACTGTTTCGCAACAAGAGCTAGGATGCTAATATTTCTGAAAGCTCTTCCCAGTTGGGTTCTGTGAGTGTCACTGAGTGAACTCATACCCCCATTTAATGGATCCAAGATCCATAGTTAAGGCTGTACATTGCAATATACCCACTGAGCACACACTGGTTGAATCAATGTCGTTTCCACATAATTTCAATGAAATTACGTTGAACCAACGTGGAATAGGCATTGAATTGACGTCTGTGCCCAGTGGGTAAGAATGCCCCATTGCAATTCTGAAGACTATACATACACAGTGCAATTTCAGATGTTTTATAATTATTGTATTTTGTTGAATTTATATAACAACATTCCAACCATGTTTAGCATTATCTAGGACAATTGTGGAATGATTACAAAACATATATCCGTTTGCATGGTTCAGTGAAGGCGACCCGACATTCCACTATTGTTGCTCACGCTAATGTTGGGGGTGGAGGCGACAGAGGGAGTGTTGTGTTACTCTCTGCTCTACTCCACACATACAGAACATTGTGCTGCCTGCCTGTGTTGCTGTGCTGGGACATTGAGTTGAGGCCAGTATTTAAACCCCTGACTAGAGACCCTGGTAGATTGGAGAGGGACAGAGACAGTATTTAAACCCCTGACTAGAGACCCTGGTAGATTGGAGAGGGACAGAGACAGTATTTAAACCCCTGACTAGAGACCCTGGTAGATTGGAGAGGGACAGAGACAGTATTTAAACCCCTGACTAGAGACCCTGGTAGATTGGAGAGGGACAGAGACAGTATTTAAACCCCTGACTAGAGACCCTGGTAGATTGGAGAGGGACAGAGACAGTATTTAAACCCCTGACTAGAGACCCTGGTAGATTGGAGAGGGACAGAGACAGTATTTAAACCCCTGACTAGAGACCCTGGTAGATTGGAGAGGGACAGAGACAGTATTTAAACCCCTGACTAGAGACCCTGGTAGATTGGAGAGGGACAGAGACAGTATTTAAACCCCTGACTAGAGACCCTGGTAGATTGGAGAGGGACAGAGACAGTATTTAAACCCCTGACTAGAGACCCTGGTAGATTGGAGAGGGACAGAGACAGTATTTAAACCCCTGACTAGAGACCCTGGTAGATTGGAGAGGGACAGAGACAGTATTTAAACCCCTGACTAGAGACCCTGGTAGATTGGAGAGGGACAGAGACAGTATTTAAACCCCTGACTAGAGACCCTGGTAGATTGGAGAGGGACAGAGACAGTATTTAAACCCCTGACTAGAGACCCTGGTAGATTGGAGAGGGACAGAGACAGTATTTAAACCCCTGACTAGAGACCCTGGTAGATTGGAGAGGGACAGAGACAGTATTTAAACCCCTGACTAGAGACCCTGGTAGATTGGAGAGGGACAGAGACAGTATTTAAACCCCTGACTAGAGACCCTGGTAGATTGGAGAGGGACAGAGACAGTATTTAAACCCCTGACTAGAGACCCTGGTAGATTGGAGAGGGACAGAGACAGTATTTAAACCCCTGACTAGAGACCCTGGTAGATTGGAGAGGGACAGAGACAGTATTTAAACCCCTGACTAGAGACCCTGGTAGATTGGAGAGGGACAGAGACAGTATTTAAACCCCTGACTAGAGACCCTGGTAGATTGGAGAGGGACAGAGACAGTATTTAAACCCCTGACTAGAGACCCTGGTAGATTGGAGAGGGACAGAGACAGTATTTAAACCCCTGACTAGAGACCCTGGTAGATTGGAGAGGGACAGAGACAGTATTTAAACCCCTGACTAGAGACCCTGGTAGATTGGAGAGGGACAGAGACAGTATTTAAACCCCTGACTAGAGACCCTGGTAGATTGGAGAGGGACAGAGACAGTATTTAAACCCCTGACTAGAGACCCTGGTAGATTGGAGAGGGACAGAGACAGTATTTAAACCCCTGACTAGAGACCCTGGTAGTGTCACGACTGGGTCTTAATACAGACCAAGATGCAGCGCCGTGATAGTTCGACATACTTTTAATAAAATAATCACTTAACAATGACGAACTATCCAAATGAAACATGATTCAAACCAAGGAAAAGACACTTACGTCTCGGACATGAAGATAATGACCCACACCTCGGGTGTGGAACCTACAAACATATGTAGGATCCCGAATTAGAGACAATGCATAGCAGCTGCCTCTAATTAGGGATCCAACACAAAACACCACATAGAAATTATAACCTAGATCTGTCAGACTCTGACCATGGCTACATAGAGAAGCAAAAGGCCAGAGCCTGACAGTACCCCCCCCAAAGGCGCGGACTCCCGAACGCAAGACAATAAACACAAACATGGGGGAGGTTTAGGGAGGGAATATTAGTTCGTCGGTGGCGGTTCTGGCCGCGGCGAAGTGGACAGCTTCCTCCCCGGCTTTTCTCTGATGACCGGGCCCGGACTGGGTACCGGTGTGGCGAACGGCTCCGGCCATGGAGTGGGGCAAATAACCGGGCCCGGACTGGGCACCGGTGGGGTAAACAGCTCCTGCCATGGAGCAGGGAAAATAACCGGGCCCGGACTGGGCACCGGTGGGGTAAACGGCTCCGGCCATGGAGCGGGGCAAATAGCCGGGCCCGGACTGGGCACCGGTGGGACAACCGGCTCCGGCCATGGAGCGGGGCAAATAACCGGGCCCGGCCTGGGCACCGGTGTGGCAGGCGACTCCGGCCATGGAGCGGGGCAGACAACCGGACCCGGACTGGGCACCGGTGGAGCGGACTGCTCTGGCTTTGGAGCGGAGCAGACGACCGGACCCGGACTAGGCACCGGTGGAGCTGACTGCTCTGGCATTGGAGCGGAGCAGACGACCGGACCCGGACTAGGCACCGGTGGAAACCCACGAGCTGAACCCTGAAGAGTCCCTTTTATCAGCTGTTAAAAACACTAAACAACCCTATTATCCAAACACAGGGGATTCAATCAAATTATTACAGAAAATAAAACCTGCTATTTGACAAATGAAACAAAACACATAATAAACTAAATGTCTATTTGGCCTCAAAAGAGAATACAAACTGGCAGAATATCTCTACTCTGTCAGAGATACTAAACAGAGACAGATCCTGACCACATACAGGCTCAGAATATCTCTACTCTGTCAGAGATACAAAACAGAGACAGATGCTGACCACATACAGGCTCAGAATATCTCTACTCTGTCAGAGATACTAAACAGAGACAGATCCTGACCAGATACAGGCTCATAATATCTCTACTCTGTCTGACGGTCAATCTCCCTTGGTCTGGGGCACCATGCAAGATCTCACCTCGTGGGGCATCAATGATCATGAGGAAGGTGAGGGATCAGCCCAGAACTACACGGCAGGACCTGGTCAATGACCGGAAGAGAGCTGGGACCACATTCTCAAAGAAAACCATTAGTAACACACTACGCCGTCATGGATTAAAATCCTGCAGCGCACGCAAGGTCCCCCTGCTCAAGCCAGCGCATGTCCAGGCCCGTCTGAAGTTTGCCAATGACCATCTGGATGATCCAGAGGAGGAACTGGAGAAGGTCATGTGGTCTGATGAGACAAAAATAGAGCATGGAGGTGGAAACATCATTCTTTGGGGATGCTTTTCTGCAAAGGGGACAGTACGACTGCACCGTATTGAGGGGAGGATGGATGGGGCCATGTATCGCGAGATCTTGGCCAACAACATTCTTCCCTCAGTAAGAGCATTGAAGATGGGTCGTGGCTGGGTCTTCCAGCATGACAACGACCCTGAAACACACAGCCAGGGCAACTAAGGAGTGGCTCCGTAAGAAGAACCTCAAGGTCCTGGAGTGGCCTAGCCAGTCTCCAGACCTGAACCCAATAGAAAATCTTTGGAGGGAGCTGAAAGTCCGTATTGCCCAGCGACAGCCCTGAAACCTGAAGGATCTGGAGAAGGTCTGTATGGAGGAGTGGGCCAAAATCCCTGCTGCAGTGTGTGCAAACCTGGTCAAGAACTACAGGAAACGTATGATCTCTGTAATTGCAAACAAAGGTTTCTGTACCAAATATTAAGTTCTGCTTTTCTGATGTATCAAATACTTATGTCATGCAATAAAATGCAAATGAATTACTTAAAAATCATACAATGTGATTTTCTGGATTTTTGTTTTAGATTCCGTCACTCACAGTTGAAGAGTACCTATGTGTCACGTGCGGGTGCAGAGACAGACCAAGACGCAGCGCAGGGATAGTAGTTCGACATTTATTTATTAATACTATGTATAATAAACTAGCAAATGAACGAACTATACAACAAAAACACGAATCGACTAAACGTCACGTTCACAAAAACACACGAAATGAACGGACGTAAAAAAAGGCACACTTACTTCACCGTGACTGCGACATAATACGACAACGACCCACACCCGAGTGAAGGACAGACTCAACATATATGGGATCCCTAATTAGAGACAATGCGTTGCAGCTGCCTCTAATTAGGGATCCACCCCAAACCCCACACAGAAACAGAAAAGAACGACACTGTCAGACTCTGACCATAGCTACATAGAGAAGCAAATAGGCTTCTCTATGGCCAGAGCCTGACAGTACCCCCCCCCCAAGGCGCGGACTCCCGGACTCCCAAAAAAACAAAAACAAACACACAAAACAGGGGGGGTTAATGGGAGGGAAGACTAGTCCCTCGGGGGCGGCTCTGGCTCCGGCGAAGTGGACAGTTTTGTCCCATGCCCCTTCCTTATAACCGGTCCCGGGCTGGGTACCGGTGGGGCAAACGGCTCCGGCCAAGGAGCGGGACATTTAACCGGGCCCGGACTGGGCCCTGGTGGGGTAAACGGCTCCGGCCATGGAGCGGGGAAAACAACCGAGCCCGGACTGGGCACCGGTGGGGCAAACGGCTCCGGCCATGGAGCGGGGAAAACAACCGGGCCCGGACTGGGCACCGGTGGGGCGGACTGCTCAGGGTCTGGAGCGGGGAACACAACCGGGCCCGGACTGGGCACCGGTGGGGCAAACGGCTCCGGCCATGGAGCGGGGAAAACAACCGGGCCAGGACTGGGCACCGGTGGGACGGACTGCTGAGGCTCAGGAGCGGGGAACACAACCGGGCCCGGACTGGGCACCGGTGGGGCGGACTGCTCAGGCTCTGAAGCGGAGCAGACGGCTGGACCCGGATTGGGTACCGGTGGAGCGGACTGCTCTGGCACTGGAGCGGAGGGAGCAGATGGCTGAACCCGGATTGGGCACCGGTGGAGCGGACTGCTCTGGCTCAGGAGCGGAATAGACGGCTGAACCCGGAATGGGCACCGGTGGAGCGGAATGCTCCGGCACTGGGGCGGAGCAGACGGCTGGACCCGGAATGGGTACCGGTGGAGCGGACTGCTCTGGCACTGAGGCGGAGCAGACGGCTGAACCCGGAATGGGCACCGGTGGAGTGGACTGCTATGGCACTGGGGCGGAGCAGACGGCCTTCGCTGGAGGTTCAGGGCGGCGGACCTTCGCTTGGAGGTTCAGGGCGGCGGACCTTCGCTGGAGGTTCCGGGCGGCGGACCTTCGCTGGAGGTTCCGGGAGGCGGACCTTCGCTGGAGGTTCCTGGCGGCTGACCTTCGCTGGAGGTTCCGGGCGGCTGACCTTCGCTGGAGGTTCAGGGCGGCTGACCTTCGCTGGAGGTTCAGGGCAGCTGATCTTCGCTGGAGGTTCCGGGCGGCTGACCTTCGCTGGAGGTTCAGGGCGGCGGACCTTCGCTGGAGGTTCAGGGCGGCGGACCTTCGCTGGAGGTTCAGGGCTGCTGACCTTCGCTGGAGGTTCAGGGCGGCTGACCTTCGCTGGAGGTTCAGGGCGGCTGACCTTCGCTGGAGGTTCAGGGCGGCTGACCTTCGCTGGAGGTTCAGGGCGGCTGACCTTCGCTGGAGGTTCAGGGCGGCTGACCTTCGCTGGAGGTTCCGGGCTGGGGAGGCGCACCGGAGGTCGGGTGCGTGGAGCTGGCACAGGAAGCACCTGGCTAGGCGCACGCACTGGAGGTCGGGTGCGGGGAGCCGGCACGGGTCGTACCGGACTGGGGAGGCGCACCGGAGGTCGGATGCGTGGAGCCGGCACTGGAAGCACCTGGCTGGGCGCACGCACCGGAGGTCGGGTGCGGGGAGTAGAGTAGATGTCCGGACCCGGACTGGACATCGGTGAAGCGGACTGCTCTGGCATGGGAGGTACCGGACTGGGAAGGCGGACCGGAGGTCGGAGGCGTGGAGCACTGCCCACAAAATGAGGTGGAAACTGAGCCGCACTTCCTAACCTCCTGCCAAATGTATGACCATATTAGTGACACATATTTCTCTCAGATTACACAGATCCACAAAGAATTAGAAAACAAACCCAATTTTGATAAAGTCCCATATCTACTGGGTGAAATACCACAGTCTTCATCACAGCAGCAAGATATGTGACCTGTTGTCACAAGAAAAGGGCAACCAGTGAAGAACAAACACCATGTAAATACAACCCATATTTATGTTGATTTATTTTCCCATTTGTACTTTAACTATTTGCACATTGTTACAACACTGTATAGAGACATAATATGACATTTGAAATGTCTTTATTCTTTTGGAAATTCTGAGTGTAATGTTTACTGTTAATGTTTATTGTTTATTATCTACTTCACTTGCTTTGGCAAAGTTAACATATGTTTCCCATGACAATAAAGCCCTTAAATTGAAATAGAAATTGAATGAGAGAGAGACAGAGAGACAGAGAGACACACTCTTAGAAGTAAAGATGCTATCTATAACATAAAAGGGTTCTTCAGCTGTCCCCATAGGAGAACCCTTTGAAGAACCCTTTTTGGTTCCAAGCAGAACCTTTTTGTTTCCAGGAAGAACCTTTTTGAGTTCCATGTAGAACTCTTTACACAGAGGGTCCTACATGGAACCCAAAGTAGTTCTGCCTGGAACCAAAAAGGGTTCTTCAAAGGGTTCTCCTATGGGGACAGCCGAAGAACCCTTATTTTTTTAGAGAGCAAACCGAGACAGAAAGACAAAGAGAGACAAAGACAGAGAGAGAGACAGAGACAGATAGCAGCTCAGTTACTCACCCAGTACAGGGTGTACAGCCTGGTGCTGTGTCAGCAGACATCTTACAGCAGAGCCAGTGTCCATTGAGGTAAGCTGAGGGATGGTAGGTGCTCAGTCTCTTCCTGTTGCACTGGCTGACCTTGGTCAGGATGTCTATCCAGTCCCGGTCCTCCACACAGTTATCGGCCTGGATGTAGAGAGCCCTCTCTGGCTGGATTACCTGGAACATCTGGGGGGAGGAAATAGAGAGATACGGGGAGAGAGAGAGAGAGAGAGAGAGAGAGAGAGAGAGAGGGAGAGAGAGTGAGTAAGGCTGTGAACGATCTGAGAGACAAGGCAAGAAGGGCCTTCTATGCCATCAAAAGGAACATACAACAACATACCAAATAGGATCTGGCTAAAAATACTAGAATCAGTTATAAAACCCATTGCCCTTTATGGTTGTGAGGTCTGGGTTCTGCTCACCAACCAAGAATTCACTAAATGGGACAAACACCAAATTGAGACTCTGCATGCAGAATTCTGAAAAAATATACTTTGTGTACGGCGCAAAAAAAAATAAAAAAAATGCATGCAGAGCAGAATTAGGC
>JAKYLM010000079.1:265000-295544 GCA_023634145.1 Thymallus thymallus
GGGTTCCTATAAGGTCAAAGAACCACGCAGACCAGACCCAGCTGCTAATGTATTGGTGTCTATGGAAGAGCCACCCCGTTAAGCAGATTGTAACTGACCATTTTGTTCAATGGTAACAGTCTGAGTGGGACGTCTTCATTTATCCACCATCTTTGGGTTTATACCATTTTTACCTGTGTCCCACTAATAAGGGTCCCATGGAAACACTGACGAGAACATTGTTTCCTTGCTAGCTAATAGTCCATGTATAAACCTTGAACAAAGACAAGTTAGCCTATACCACTTCTGTTTTTAAACAGAGGCAGTGTATGACATAGCTACAGAATGACTTCTTTCCTTGCTATTGACTTCATTTAACCATCACCAGACACTTTTGAGGATGACTCCTTGGCGCAGTTGAGCGGTGTTCTAAATAGTGTAGTGTCCCTTTAAGAAGTCCGCCCCGGTCTCTTCACGGTGTCGGAACGGTGTCGGTAACTGTCACTCTGAGACATCATGGCTGCTCATTGTACTGAAGAACCGTTCCCCTTCCACGGGCTGCTCCCCAAAAAAGAGACAGGCGCAGCTTCTTATCTGACCAGGTTCCCCGGGTACGATGGACGGGGTATCCTCATCGCTATCCTCGACACCGGAGTGGACCCGGGGGCCCCGGGCATGCAGGCGAGTCTATCCCGGTGCTGTTACAGACTACTAGGCCCCGTTCATAGACTAGCTGGCTGATTTCACCCTGGCTCTCCAGTCTACTGTCAAGTTAACCTACAAGGATGTTAACGAGCCGGGTCAGCCGACCAGCTAGTTTACTTTAGTTTAGTTAACCAGCTAGTAAACCATCAGAACAGAATGTCCTAGTTAGTTAACGCTACACAATAACATACTAACAGCCCATTGATTTGGCCCAACTGGTGCTAATACTTCCCCATAGACCCCATAAAATAGATAGATATTATTGTTGCTGACATGTTTTATTTGAAAGGTTTCCATGACTAACTAGTGAGTTGCTATGACTGTGACTAGTGTGGTGGAACTGGGTTAGTTGGATTAGAATCGAGGCACACTGGCGCTGATGGAAAGGATCAAGCATCTGTTGACAGCCTTCACAGCCTTCACCCAACTGTAGAGGTCCTGTCTGTCTGTCTGTCTGTCTGTCTGTCTGTCTGTCTGTCTGTCTGTCTGTCCTGTCTGTCCTGTGTTGTAGCAATCCTGTCTGTCTGTCTGTCTGTCCTGTGTTGTAGCAATCCTGTCTGTCTGTCTGTCTGTCCTGTGTTGTAGCAATCCTGTCTGTCTGTCTGTCCTGTCTGTCTGTCTGTCTGTCTGTCTGTCTGTCTGTCTGTCTGTCTGTCCTGTCTGTCCTGTCTGTCTGTCCTGTGTTGTAGCCATCCTGTCTGTCTCTGTCTGTAGCTACACCACTCAGCCCTCTGCTAAAGACCAAAGGTTTCTCTCTGACATCTCTAGGAGTGGTCTATACCAGTTGATTACATACTGCAAGTATATATTTTAGAATATCACATATTATTATATTGATACATCACTAACAGTGACATTTGTCTATGAAGGATTAGTTGTGTACTCCTTGTTGAAACACATTTGTGTGCTGTGTCGGGGTCAGAGAAGGTGTATTTTATATTCTTCAACATCTGTGTCCTCTCTCCTTCAGACCACGACGGAGGGGAAGCCAAAGATCATTGACATCATCGATACGACGGGCAGCGGAGATGTCAACATGGCCACGGTGGTGGAGCCTAAAGACGGGGCGGTTACGGGGCTCTCCGGGAGGACGCTCAAGGTACGCTTCCCTCGCCACGCTGCCACTTCCTGGTCACACTGTCACTTTACAGACGGTTAGCCTATTGTTACATAAAATCATCTCTCTCTCTCTCTGTCACTTTACAGACGGTTAGCCTATTGTTCCATAAATACATGTCTCTGTCACTTTACAGACGGTTAGCCTATTGTTCCATAAATACATGTCTCTGTCACTTTACAGACTGTTAGCCTATTGTTCCATAAATACATGTCTCTGTCACTTTACAGACTGTTAGCCTATTGTTCCATAAATACATGTCTCTGTCACTTTACAGACTGTTAGCCTATTGTTCCATAAATACAGTGGGGAGAACAAGTATTTGATACACTGCCGATTTTGCAGGTTTTCCCACTTACAAAGCATGTAGAAGTCTGTAATTTTTATCATAGGTACTCTTCAACTGTGAGTGACGGAATCTAAAACAAAAATCCAGAAAATCACATTGTATGATTTTTAAGTAATTAATTAGCATTTTATTGCATGACATAAGTATTTGATACATCAGAAAAGCAGAACTTAATATTTGGTACAGAAACCTTTGTTTGCAATTACAGAGATCATACGTTTCCTGTAGTTCTTTACCAGGTTTGCACACACTGCAGCAGGGATTTTGGCCCACTCCTCCATACAGACCTTCTCCAGATCCTTCAGGTTTCGGGGCTGTCGCTGGGCAATACGGACTTCCAGCTCCCTCCAAAGATTTTTCTATTGGGTTCAGGTCTGGAGACTGGCTAGGCCACTCCAGGACCTTGAGATGCTTCTTACGGAGCCACTCCTTAGTTGCCCTGGCTGTGTGTTTCGGGTCGTTGTCATGCTGGAAGACCCAGCCACGACCCATCTTCAATGCTCTTACTGAGGGAAGGAGGTTGTTGGCCAAGATCTTGCGATACATGGCCCCATCCATCCTCCCCTCAATACGGTGCAGTGGTCCTGTCCCCTTTGCAGAAAAGCATCCCCAAAGAATGATGTTTCCACCTCCATGCTTCACGGTTGGGATGGTGTTCTTGGGGTTGTACTCATCCTTCTTCTTCCTCCAAACATGGCAAGTGGAGTTTAGACCAAAAAGCTCTATTTTTGTCTCATCAGACCACATGACCTTCTCCCATTCCTCCTCTGGATCATCCAGATGGTCATCGGCAAACTTCAGACGGGCCTGGACATGCGCTGGTTTGAGCAGGGGGACCTTGCGTGCACTGCAGGATTTTAATCCATGACGGCGTAGTGTGTTACTAATGTTTTTCTTTGAGACTGTGGTCCCAGCTCTCTTCAGGTCATTGACCAGGTCCTGCCGTGTAGTTCTGGGCTGATCCCTCACCTTCCTCATGATCATTGATGCCCCACGAGGTGAGATCTTGCATGGTGCCCCAGACCGAGGGAGATTGACCGTCATCTTGAACTTCTTCCATTTTCTAATAATTGCGCCAACAGTTGTTGCCTTCTCACCAAGCTGCTTGCCTATTGTCCTGTAGCCCATCCCAGCCTTGTGCAGGTCTACAATTGTATCCCTGATGTCCTTACACAGCTCTCTGGTCTTGGCCATTGTGGAGAGGTTGGAGTCTGTTTGATTGAGTGTGTGGACAGGTGTCTTTTATACAGGTAACGAGTTCAAACAGGTGCAGTTAATACAGGTAATGAGTGGAGAACAGGAGGGCTTCTTAAAGAAAAACTAACAGGTCTGTGAGAGCCGGAATTCTTACTGGTTGGTATGTGATCAAATACTTATGTCATGCAATAAAATACAAATTAATTATTAAAAAATCATACAATGTGATTTTCTGGATTTTTGTTTTAGATTCCGTCTCTCACAGTTGAAGTGTACCTATGATAAAAATTACAGACCTCTACATGCTTTGTAAGTAGGAAAACCTGCAAAATCGGCAGTGTATCAAATACTTGTTCTCCCCACTGTACATGTCTCTGTCACTTTACAGACTGTTAGCCTATTGTTACATAAAATCATCTCTCTCTCTCTCTGTCACTTTACAGACGGTTAGCCTATTGTTACATAAAATCATCTCTCTCTCTCTCTGTCACTTTACAGACGGTTAGCCTATTGTTCCATAAATACATGTCTCTGTCACTTTACAGACGGTTAGCCTATTGTTCCATAAATACATGTCTCTGTCACTTTACAGACTGTTAGACTATTCTTACATACATACATACTGTAAATACATCTCTCTCTGTTACTTTACAGACTGTTAGCCTATTGTTCCATAAATAAAAGTTGACACACCTACTCATTCCAGGGTTTTTCTTTATTTGTACTATTTTTCTACATTGTAGAATAAAAGTGAAGACATCAACTATGTAATAACACATATGGAATCATGTAGTAACCAAAAAAGTGTTAAAGAAATCAAAATATATTTTAGATTCTTCAAAGTAGTCACCCTTTGCCTTGATGACAGCTTTGCACACTCTTGGCATTCTCTCAACCAGCTTCACCTGGAATGCTTTTCCAACAGTCTTGAAGGAGTTTCCACATATGCTGAGCACTTGTTGGCTGCTTTTTCTTCACTCTGCGGTCCAACTCATCCCAAACCATCTCAATTGGGTTGAGGTCGGGTGATTGTGGAGGTCAGGTCATCTGATGCAGCACTCCATCACTCTCCTTCTTGGTCAAATAGCCCTTACACAGCCTGGAGGTGTGTTGGGTCATTGTCCTGTTGAACAACAAATGATGGGATGGCGTATCCCTGCAGAATGCTGTGGTAGCCATGCTGGTTAAGTATGCCTTGAATTCTAAATAAATCACAGACAGTGTCACCAGTAAAGCACCATCACACCTCCTCCTCCATGCTTCAAGGTGGGAACTACACATGCGGATATCATCCGTTCACCTACTCTGCCTCTCAGACACACGACGGTTGGAACCAAATATCTCAAATTTGGACTCATCAGACCAAAGGACAGATTTCCACCGTTCTAATGTCCATTGCTCGTGTTTCTTGACCCAAGCAAGTATCTTCTTCTTATTGGTGGTTTCTTTGCAGCAATTCGACCATGAAGGCCTGATTCACACAGTCTCCTCTGAACAGTTGATGTTGATTTGTCTGTTACTTGAACTCTGTGAAGCATTTATTTGAGTTGCAATTTCTGAGGCTGGTAACTCTAATGAACTTATCCTCTGTAGCAGAGGTAACTCTGGGTCTTCCTTTCCAGTGGCCGTTCTCATAGAGCCAGTTTCATCATAGCGCTTGATGGTTTTTGCGACAGCACTTGAAGAAACCTTTTAAAAGTTCTTGACATTTTCTGGATTGACTGACCTTCATGTCTTAAAGTAATGATGGACTGTCGTTTCTCTTTGCTTATTTGAGCTGTTCTTGCCATAATATGGACTTGGTCTTTTACCTTTTATCTTCTGTATACCACCCCTACCTTGTTACAACACAACTGATTGGCTCAAATGCATTAAGAAAGAAAGACATTTCACAAATTAATTGTAATGCATTCCAGGTGACTACCTAATGAAGCTGGTTGAGACAATGCCAAGAGTGTGCAAAGCTGTCATCAAAGGGTGGTTACTTTGAAGAATCTCAAATATAACATTTATTTAGAACACTATTTTGGTTACTACATGATTCCATATGTGTTATTTCATAGTTTTGATGTCTTTATATTATTCTACAATGTAGAAAATAGTAAAAATAAAGAAAAACCCTGGAAGGAGTAGGTGTGGCCAAACCTTTGACTGGTACTGTATGTCTCTCTCTCTGTTAGCCTATTGTTAGATAAATATATGTTTCCTCTCTCCCTCTCCTCAGATCCCTCATACCTG
Organism: Thymallus thymallus; assembly: GCA_023634145.1. Lineage (NCBI taxonomy): Eukaryota > Metazoa > Chordata > Actinopteri > Salmoniformes > Salmonidae > Thymallus > Thymallus thymallus. The sequence goes on from JAKYLM010000079.1 coordinate 270,586, forward strand.
GGCTAATCCATCAGGAAAGTACCACATTGGGATCAAAAATGGATATGAGTTGTTCCCTAAAGCTCTCCGAGAGAGAATACAGGTATAGGGTGGATTTGTTTGGCCAAGTAACAAGGATTTGCACGTTGATATACACTACATGACCAAAAGTATGTGGACACCTGCTCCTCTAACATTTAATTCCAAAATCATCATCATCATATTAATCAATCATTAAAATGGAGTTGGTCCCCCATTGCTGCTATAACAGCCTCCACTCTTCTGGGAAGGCTTTCCACTAGATGTTGGGACATTGCCGCAGGGACTTTTCTTCCATTTAGCCAAAAGACCGTTAGTGAGGTCGGGCACTGATGTTGGGCGATTAGGCCTGGCTCGCTTAGGCCTGGCTCAATTCATCCCAAAGGTGTTCGATGGGGTTGAGGTCAGGGCTCTGTGCAGGCCAGTCAAGTTCTTCCACACAGATTTCGACAAACCATTTCTGTACTGACATCGCTTTGTGCACAGGGGCATGGTCATGCAGAAGGAGGAAAGGGCCTTCCCCAAACTGATGCCACAAAGTTGAAAGCACAGAATCGTCTAGAATGTCATTGTATGCTGTAGTGTTAAGATTTCCCTTCACTGGAACTAAGGGGCCCGAACCATGAAAAACAGCCCCAGACTATATTATTCCTCCTCCACCAAACTTTACAGTTGACACTATGCATTCTGGCAGGTGGTATTCTCCTGGCATCCACTAAACCCAGATTAGTCCGTCATACTGCTAGATGGTGAAGCAGGATTCATCACTCCAGAGTGTAATGGCGTCAAGCTTTACACCACTCCAGCCAACACCTTGCATTGTGCATGATGATCTTAGGCTTGTGTGCCGCTGCTCGGCCATGGAAACCCATTTCATGAAGCTCCTGACTAACAGTTCTTGTGCTGACGTTGCTTCCAGAGGCAGTTTGGAACTCGGTAGTGAGTGTTGCAACCGAGGACAGACGATTTTTACACGTTTCAACACTCGGCGGTCCCGTTCTGTGAGTTTGTGTGTTCTACCACTTCGCAGCTGAGCCGTTGTTGCTCCTAGACGTTTCCACTTCACAATAACAGCTCTAGCAGTGCAGAAATTTGACAAACTGACTTGTTGGAAACGTGGCATCCTATGACGGTGCCACATTGAACGTCACTGAGCTCTTCAGTAAGGCCATTCTACTGACAATGTTTGTCTATGGAGATTGCATGGCTGTGCGCTAGATTTTATACACCTGTCAGCAACTGGTGTGGCTGAAATAGTGAATCCACTAATTTGAAGGGGTGTCCACATAGTTTTGTGTGTATATATAGTGTAAGTTTATATTGACCAACATACACATTGACAGAAGGATGTTTATGTGTTGTCCAACAGACAGGATGTTTATGTGTTGTCCAACAGACAGGATGTTTATGTGTTGTCCAACAGACAGGATGTTTATGTGTTGTCCAACAGACAGGATGTTTATGTGTTGTCCAACAGACAGGATGCTTATGTGTTGTCCAACAGACAGGATGCTTATGTGTTGTCCAACAGACAGGATGTTGATGTGTTGTCTAACAGACAGGATGTTGATGTGTTGTCTAACAGACAGGATGTTGATGTGTTGTCCAACAGAAGGAGCGAAAAGAGAAAATGTGGGATCCAGCACACAGAGCAGCTCTGGCTGAAGCTAGTCGCCGGGCAGAGCTGTTTGACCTTGCTCACCCCTCCCCCTCACAGGTAACACTGACCTCTCACCCCTCCCCCTCACAGGTAACACTGACCTCTCACCCCTAACCCTCACAGGTAACACTGACCTCTCACCCCTCCCCCTCACAGGTAACACTGACCTCTCACCCCTCCCCCTCACAGGTAACACTGACCTCTCACCCCTCCCCCTCACAGGTAACACTGACCTCTCACCCCTCCCCCTCACAGGTAACACTGACCTCTCACCCCTCCCCCTCACAGGTAACACTGACCTCTCACCCCTAACCCTCACAGGTAACACTGACCTCTCACCCCTAACCCTCACAGGTAACACTGACCTCTCACCCCTCCCCCTCACAGGTAACACTGACCTCTCACCCCTCCCCCTCACAGGTAACACTGACCTCTCACCCCTAACCCTCACAGGTAACACTGACCTCTCACCCCTAACCCTCACAGGTAACACTGACCTCTCACCCCTAACCCTCACAGGTAACACTGACCTCTCACCCCTAACCCTCACAGGTAACACTGACCTCTCACCCCTCCCCCTCACAGGTAACACTGACCTCTCACCCCTCCCCCTCACAGGTAACACTGACCTCTCACCCCTAACCCTCATAGGTAACACTGACCTCTCACCCCTAACCCTCACAGGTAACACTGACCTCTCACCCCTAACCCTCACAGGTAACACTGACCTCTCACCCCTCCCCCTCACAGGTAACACTGACCTCTCACCCCTCCCCCTCACAGGTAACACTGACCTCTCACCCCTAACCCTCACAGGTAACACTGACCTCTCACTCCTAACCCTCACAGGTAACACTGACCTCTCACCCCTCCCCCTCACAGGTAACACTGACCTCTCACCCCTAACCCTCACAGGTAACACTGACCTCTCACCCCTAACCCTCACAGGTCAGACAATCTCTCTGCTCATGGGTAAATGTGGTGGGTGTGTAAACGATATATGTGCATTAGGGGTATAAATGTTTAAACAACATTGGGATAGTTTAGAAAGAATCCCTAACCGAAAAGCTTTTATTTTGTATTTTTTGGGCTGTCACTAAGAGGTCCCTATCATCACCATAAAGGGAAAAATATGAAACGCTGAAATATCTTGAGTCAGTAAGTATTCAACCCTTTGTTATGGCAGAGTTTAATGTCTGTGGAAGGAGAAAACTGAGGAAGGATCAACAACATGGTAGTTACTCCACAATACTAACCTGAATGACAGAGTGGAAAGAAGGAAGTCTGTACAGAATACAAATATTCCTAAACATGGATCCTGTTTGCAGTAAGCAGGTTAAACACAAGGTGCTTAAAGGACTTGGAATACCTTGAAAATCTGACATTTTGTCAAATTGGTACTTGAATTAAAATGAGAGAAGAACAGATAATGATCAAATGAATTAATTTCCAGGCAGACTCTCGAGTTCTGTTTCCTCACGTTTCCTGCTGTGGTTGCCAGGCGAGCTCTGTGGTTGCCAGGCGAGCTCTCTCATTCTACCCACACTGCCTCTCAGCCAGGCAGGTACAGAACTGACTGATTAGGCGGCGCCAAACTTCACATCATAGCTTTTGTGCTTCTGGAAAATGTCTGGGAGCTTTTATTTCAGCTCATGAAACATGAAACCAACACTTTACATGAGGTTCTTACTGTGGAATGCAATGTTTGGGTTTCGCCAGACATAATGTGTCACTTTGCGAAGGCAGGACTGAAAGAGGAAAGAAACCATGAACCGACCAAAACAAACCCACAACGCAGGCAGGAGCATCATCCTAAACAGGATCCCAATTAGAGACAAAGTAATGCAGCTGCCTCTAATTGGGGACCAACAAAACTCAAACATAGAGTTATCTAGAACTCTACTGTCAAGCCCTGACCGTGACAACCATTGAGAAGCCTAGAGGCCTCTCCACAGTCGCGACCTGACATAATGGGACCCATCTCGTCCAAAACGTTTGCCTGGAAGCACCTGGATGATCATCAAGACTCTTGGAAGAATGTTCTATGGACAGGCCATCCGTCTGTGAGCTGAAGCTGAAACCAGCTGGGTCATACAGCAGGAGAATGTCAGGCCATCCGTCTGTGAGCTGAAGCTGAAACCAGCTGGGTCATACAGCAGGAGAATGTCAGGCCATCCATCTGTGAGCTGAAGCTGAAACCAGCTGGGTCATACAGCAGGAGAATGTCAGGCCATCCATCTGTGAGCTGAAGCTGAAACCAGCTGGGTCATACAGCAGGAGAATGTCAGGCCATCCATCTGTGAGCTGAAGGTCAGCTGGGTCATACAGCAGGAGAATGTCAGGCCATCCATCTGTGAGCTGAAGGTCAGCTGGGTCATACAGCAGGAGAATGTCAGGCCATCCATCTGTGAGCTGAAGGTCAGCTGGGTCATACAGCAGGAGAATGTCAGGCCATCCATCTGTGAGCTGAAGGTCAGCTGGGTCATACAGCAGGAGAATGTCAGGCCATCCATCTGTGAGCTGAAGGTCAGCTGGGTCATACAGCAGGAGAATGTCAGGCCATCCATCTGTGAGCTGAAGGTCAGCTGGGTCATACAGCAGGAGAATGTCAGGCCATCCATCTGTGAGCTGAAGGTCAGCTGGGTCATACAGCAGGAGAATGTCAGGCCATCCATCTGTGAGCTGAAGGTCAGCTGGGTCATACAGCAGGAGAATGTCAGGCCATCCATCTGTGAGCTGAAGGTCAGCTGGGTCATACAGCAGGAGAATGTCAGGCCATCCATCTGTGAGCTGAAGCTAAAACCAGCTGGGTCATACAGCAGGAGAATGTCAGGCCATCCATCTGTGAGCTGAAGCTAAAACCAGCTGGGTCATACAGCAGGAGAATGTCAGGCCATCCATCTGTGAGCTGAAGCTGAAACCAGCTGGGTCATACAGCAGGAGAATGTCAGGCCATCCGTCTGTAAGCTGAAGCTGAAACCAGCTGGGTCATACAGCAGGAGAATGTCAGGCCATCCGTCTGTGAGCTGAAGCTGAAACCAGCTGGGTCATACAGCAGGAGAATGTCAGGCCATCCGTCTGTGAGCTGAAGCTGAAACCAGCTGGGTCATACAGCAGGAGAATGTCAGGCCATCCGTCTGTGAGCTGAAGCCGAAACCAGCTGGGTCATACAGCAGGAGAATGTCAGGCCATCCGTCTGTGAGCTGAAGCCGAAACCAGCTGGGTCATACAGCAGGAGAATGTCAGGCCATCCGTCTGTGAGCTGAAGCCGAAACCAGCTGGGTCATACAGCAGGAGAATGTCAGGCCATCCATCTGTGAGCTGAAGCTGAAACCAGCTGGGTCATACAGCAGGAGAATGTCAGGCCATCCATCTGTGAGCTGAAGCTGAAACCAGCTGGGTCATACAGCAGGAGAATGTCAGGCCATCCATCTGTGAGCTGGAGGTCAGCTGGGTCATACAGCAGGAGAATGTCAGGCCATCCATCTGTGAGCTGAAGGTCAGCTGGGTCATACAGCAGGAGAATGTCAGGCCATCCATCTGTGAGCTGAAGGTCAGCTGGGTCATACAGCAGGAGAATGTCAGGCCATCCATCTGTGAGCTGAAGGTCAGCTGGGTCATACAGCAGGAGAATGTCAGGCCATCCATCTGTGAGCTGAAGCTAAAACCAGCTGGGTCATACAGCAGGAGAATGTCAGGCCATCCATCTGTGAGCTGAAGCTAAAACCAGCTGGGTCATACAGCAGGAGAATGTCAGGCCATCCATCTGTGAGCTGAAGCTGAAACCAGCTGGGTCATACAGCAGGAGAATGTCAGGCCATCCGTCTGTAAGCTGAAGCTGAAACCAGCTGGGTCATACAGCAGGAGAATGTCAGGCCATCCGTCTGTGAGCTGAAGCTGAAACCAGCTGGGTCATACAGCAGGAGAATGTCAGGCCATCCGTCTGTGAGCTGAAGCTGAAACCAGCTGGGTCATACAGCAGGAGAATGTCAGGCCATCCGTCTGTGAGCTGAAGCCGAAACCAGCTGGGTCATACAGCAGGAGAATGTCAGGCCATCCGTCTGTGAGCTGAAGCCGAAACCAGCTGGGTCATACAGCAGGAGAATGTCAGGCCATCCGTCTGTGAGCTGAAGCCGAAACCAGCTGGGTCATACAGCAGGAGAATGTCAGGCCATCCATCTGTGAGCTGAAGCTGAAACCAGCTGGGTCATACAGCAGGAGAATGTCAGGCCATCCATCTGTGAGCTGAAGCTGAAACCAGCTGGGTCATACAGCAGGAGAATGTCAGGCCATCCATCTGTGAGCTGGAGGTCAGCTGGGTCATACAGCAGGAGAATGTCAGGCCATCCATCTGTGAGCTGAAGGTCAGCTGGGTCATACAGCAGGAGAATGTCAGGCCATCCATCTGTGAGCTGAAGGTCAGCTGGGTCATACAGCAGGAGAATGTCAGGCCATCCATCTGTGAGCTGAAGGTCAGCTGGGTCATACAGCAGGAGAATGTCAGGCCATCCATCTGTGAGCTGAAGCTAAAACCAGCTGGGTCATACAGCAGGAGAATGTCAGGCCATCCATCTGTGAGCTGAAGCTAAAACCAGCTGGGTCATACAGCAGGAGAATGTCAGGCCATCCATCTGTGAGCTGAAGCTGAAACCAGCTGGGTCATACAGCAGGAGAATGTCAGGCCATCCGTCTGTAAGCTGAAGCTGAAACCAGCTGGGTCATACAGCAGGAGAATGTCAGGCCATCCGTCTGTAAGCTGAAACCAGCTGGGTCATACAGCAGGAGAATGTCAGGCCATCCGTCTGTGAGCTGAAGCTGAAACCAGCTGGGTCATACAGCAGGAGAATGTCAGGCCATCCGTCTGTGAGCTGAAGCTGAAACCAGCTGGGTCATACAGCAGGAGAATGTCAGGCCATCCGTCTGTGAGCTGAAGCTGAAACCAGCTGGGTCATACAGCAGGAGAATGTCAGGCCATCCGTCTGTGAGCTGAAGCCGAAACCAGCTGGGTCATACAGCAGGAGAATGTCAGGCCATCCATCTGTGAGCTGAAGCCGAAACCAGCTGGGTCATACAGCAGGAGAATGTCAGGCCATCCATCTGTGAGCTGAAGCTGAAACCAGCTGGGTCATACAGCAGGAGAATGTCAGGCCATCCATCTGTGAGCTGAAGCTGAAACCAGCTGGGTCATACAGCAGGAGAATGTCAGGCCATCCATCTGTGAGCTGGAGGTCAGCTGGGTCATACAGCAGGAGAATGTCAGGCCATCCATCTGTGAGCTGAAGGTCAGCTGGGTCATACAGCAGGAGAATGATCCAAAACACACTATCAAGTCTACATGAAAATGGCTAAAAAGCAACAAATGTGATGTTTTGGAGTTGCCTAGTCAAAGTCCAGATTTAATCCCAATTGAGATGTTGTGGCAGGACTTGAAACGAGCAGTTCATGCTTGAAAACCAACAAATGTCTCTGAGTTAAAGCAGTTCTGCATGGAAGAGTGAGCCAACATCCCTCCTCAACGATGTGAGAGACTGATCAACAACTACAGGAAGCGTTTGGTTGGAGTCATGGCAGCTAAAGGTGGCACAACCAGTTACTGAATGTAAGGGGGCAATTTACTGTTTCACACAGGGGCATTGGATGTTGCATAACTTTGTTTATGAAAAATTAAATAAGTATGTAATTGTTATTAGTTCGCTCAGGTCCCCTTTATGTAATATTAGGTAAGGTGGAATGAAGCTACAGGGGCCGTACAAGGACAATGCTTAACCATGAGACCCAACCTGTTTCTGGCAGCAGCACCAATAAGGGACGGAGTGAGAATCACAGTACTGATTCCAGAAATGATTGCAGTTGATATTCAGCCGTTGTCATGGTAGAGGAGGTCTGCTTCAATACCCTGATGGCACATCTAGAACCAGACTACTAGATGCCATGTTGAAAAACCGTGACGGCCCTGATGGAGAAATTATACAATGATTGCTCTGCAAATACAAAGCGCGAGCTCTCAAACACCATACGCCACGTTAACAACAGATTGTTAAGACGTCTATGAACACACTGTCATACATCACTGCAACAAGCCATTGGGGTCCCAAGTGATGCAGTGATCTAAGACACTCCATGTCAGTGCTAGTGGCGTCACTACAGACAACCTGGTTCGAATCCAGACTATCACAACCGGCCGTGATTGGGAGTCCCAGAGAGCGGCGCACAATTGGCCCAACGTTGTCTGAGTTTGGCCGGTGAAGGCCGGCATTGTAAATAAGAAATAGTTTCTAACTGACTTGCCTAGTTAAATAAAGCTTACATTTTAAAATATTTTTTTTTTAATGTGAAGTGGGACATGAAGTTCCATCAACTCACAACATGGAGGACAGGGTCACAGCAGAGAACCTAACACGCCATTAACTACTATTGTAGTGGCGGTTAACTATGAAAAGCCAGTCGCATAGGAGAGACCTTTTCATAACGCGGCCACAAGAATCAGCTTTCCAGACCTGTTAATGGCTCTAACCCTCTTACCCTCTAACCTCTACCCCTCTACCCCTCTAACCTCTACCCCTCTACCCCTCTACCCTCTAACCCTCTACCCCTCTACCCCTCTACCCCTCTAACCCCTCTACCCCTCTAACCCTCTAACCCTCTAACCCTCTAACCCTCTACCCCTCTACCCCTCTACCCCTCTACCCTCTACCCTCTACCCCTCTACCCTCTACCCCTCTACCCTCTACCCTCTACCCCTCTACCCCTCTAACCTCTACCCCTCTACCCCTCTACCCTTTACTGTTTCTGGTTCCTATTTATTGCACATTTAAAATATAAATAGCTCTAATACACATTCCTATAGAAACGGTGCAGAGACTCTCTAACCCTGCCTGGTCACATGTGTTAACCCTGCCTGGTCACATGTGTTAACCCTGCCTGGTCACATGTGTTAACCCTGCCTGGTCACATGTGTTAACCCTGCCTGGTCACATGTGTTAACCCTGCCTGGTCACATGTGTTAACCCTGCCTGGTCACATGTGTTAACCCTGCCTGGTCACATGTGTTAACCCTGCCTGGTCACATGTGTTAACCCTGCCTGGTCACATGTGTTAACCCTGCCTGGTCACATGTGTTAACCCTGCCTGGTCACATGTGTTAACCCTGCCTGGTCACATGTGTTAACCCTGCCTGGTCACATGTGTTAACCCTGCCTGGTCACATGTGTTAACCCTGCCTGGTCACATGTGTTAACTCTGCCTGGTCACGTGTTAACCCTGCCTGGTCACATGTGTTAACCCTGCCTGGTCACATGTGTTAACCCTGCCTGGTCACATGTGTTAACCCTGCCTGGTCACATGTGCTAACCCTGCCTGGTCACATGTGCTAACCCTGCCTGGTCACATGTGTTAACCCTGCCTGGTCACATGTGCTAACCCTGCCTGGTCACATGTGTTAACCCTGCCTGGTCACATGTGTTAACCCTGCCTGGTCACATGTGTTAACCCTGCCTGGTCACATGTGTTAACCCTGCCTGGTCACATGTGTTAACCCTGCCTGGTCACATGTGTTAACCCTGCCTGGTCACATGTGTTAACCCTGCCTGGTCACATAACCCTGCCTGGTCACATGTGCTAACCCTGCCTGGTCACATGTGTTAACCCTGCCTGGTCACGTGTGTTAACCCTGCCTGGTCACGTGCTAACCCTGCCTGGTCACGTGTTAACCCTGCCTGGTCACGTGTTAACCCTGCCTGGTCACGTGTTAACCCTGCCTGGTCACGTGTTAACCCTGCCTGGTCACATGTGTTAACCCTGCCTGGTCACATGTGTTAACCCTGCCTGGTCACATGTGTTAACCCTGCCTGGTCACATGTGTTAACCCTGCCTGGTCACATGTGCTAACCCTGCCTGGTCACATGTGTTAACCCTGCCTGGTCACGTGCTAACCCTGCCTGGTCACGTGCTAACCCTGCCTGGTCACATGTGTTAACCCTGCCTGGTCACGTGCTAACCCTGCCTGGTCACGTGTTAACCCTGCCTGGTCACGTGTTAACCCTGCCTGGTCACGTGTTAACCCTGCCTGGTCACGTGTTAACCCTGCCTGGTCACGTGTTAACCCTGCCTGGTCACATGTGTTAACCCTGCCTGGTCACATGTGCTAACCCTGCCTGGTCACATGTGTTAACCCTGCCTGGTCACGTGTGTTAACCCTGCCTGGTCACGTGCTAACCCTGCCTGGTCACGTGCTAACCCTGCCTGGTCACATGTGTTAACCCTGCCTGGTCACATGTGTTAACCCTGCCTGGTCACATGTGTTAACCCTGCCTGGTCACATGTGCTAACCCTGCCTGGTCACATGTGCTAACCCTGCCTGGTCACGTGTGCTAACCCTGCCTGGTCACGTGTGTTAACCCTGCCTGGTCACGTGTGTTAACCCTGCCTGGTCACGTGTGTTAACCCTGCCTGGTCACGTGTGTTAACCCTGCCTGGTCACGTGTGTTAACCCTGCCTGGTCACGTGTGTTAACCCTGCCTGGTCACGTGTGCTAACCCTGCCTGGTCACGTGTGCTAACCCTGCCTGGTCACGTGTGCTAACCCTGCCTGGTCACGTGTGTTAACCCTGCCTGGTCACGTGTGTTAACCCTGCCTGGTCACGTGTGTTAACCCTGCCTGGTCACGTGTGTTAACCCTGCCTGGTCACGTGTGTTAACCCTGCCTGGTCACGTGTGTTAACCCTGCCTGGTCACGTGTGTTAACCCTGCCTGGTCACGTGTGCTAACCCTGCCTGTTCACGTGTGTTAACCCTGCCTGGTCACGTGTGTTAACCCTGCCTGGTCACGTGTGCTAACCCTGCCTGGTCACGTGTGCTAACCCTGCCTGGTCACGTGTGTTAACCCTGCCTGGTCACGTGTGTTAACCCTGCCTGGTCACGTGTGCTAACCCTGCCTGGTCACGTGTGTTAACCCTGCCTGGTCACGTGTGCTAACCCTGCCTGGTCACGTGTGCTAACCCTGCCTGGTCACGTGTGTTAACCCTGCCTGGTCACATGTGCTAACCCTGCCTGGTCACATGTGCTAATCCTGCCTGGTCACATGTGCTAACCCTGCCTGGTCACATGTGCTAACCCTGCCTGGTCACATGTGTTAACCCTGCCTGGTCACATGTGTTAACCCTGCCTGGTCACATGTGCTAACCCTGCCTGCTCACATGTGTTAACCCTGCCTGGTCACATGTGTTAACCCTGCCTGGTCACATGTGTTAACCCTGCCTGGTCACATGTGTTAACCCTGCCTGGTCACATGTGTTAACCCTGCCTGGTCACATGTGCTAACCCTGCCTGGTCACATGTGCTAACCCTGCCTGGTCACATGTGCTAACCCTGCCTGGTCACATGTGCTAACCCTGCCTGGTCACATGTGCTAACCCTGCCTGGTCACATGTGCTAACCCTGCCTGGTCACATGTGCTAACCCTGCCTGGTCACATGTGCTAACCCTGCCTGGTCACATGTGCTAACCCTGTTTAGACTTAACTGCTCTGTCTGGTAGGTAGCCAGGACTGTGGTAGACTGAACTGCTCTGTCTGGTAGGTAGCCAGGACTGTGGTAGACTGAACTGCTCTGTCTGGTAGGTAGCCAGGACTGTGGTAGACTGAACTGCTCTGTCTGGTAGGTAGCCAGGACTGTGGTAGACTGAACTGCTCTGTCTGGTAGGTAGCCAGGACTGTGGTAGACTGAACTGCTCTGTCTGGTAGGTAGCCAGGACTGTGGTAGACTGAACTGCTCTGTCTGGTAGGTAGCCAGGACTGTGGTAGACTGAACTGCTCTGTCTGGTAGGTAGCCAGGACTGTGGTAGACTGAACTGCTCTGTCTGGTAGGTAGCCAGGACTGTGGTAGACTGAACTGCATTGCCCCCTAGCTGTCATACCAATGGTTTATATAGAGTACGTTGGGTCATACGCTGGACCAGATCTGAATTGTGAATTCACGTTATTGTACGATAAAATGGCAGTTGAAACGTTAATCTTTACATTAGTCACATCCCTAGTGTGCATTTCTCAACCCTGAGCACAACTAGTGTGTAAATAGTTTGTCTCTCCATTCTGTGTGTTTTATCAGGCGGAGAAGCTGCAGAAGGAGGAACTGCAGGTCCAGTCAGAGCTGCTGGCGTCTCTGGAGAAGAAGTACAACGACCCGGGTCCGGTCTACGACTGTCTGCTGTGGAACGATGGAAACACATGGAGGTAGGAGCAACACCTTCCTCAAACCTTTCCTTGTCTCCTTCCTGCTTCCTGAATGTGTAGTAATGAGAGGATTGTCCCATGTCTTCTCCATCTGTGTTCATCCCACCAGGGCTGTAATGGACCTTTTTAGAGAGTGGGGACCGGCCTTTATATATCATAACCCTCTACTCCCCTCTACCCCTCTACCTTCTACCCTCTACCCCTCTAACCTCTAACCCTCTACCCCTCTAACCCTCTACCCTCTACCCCTCTACCCCTCTACCTTCTACCCCTCTACCCCTCTACCCCTCTAACCCTCTACCCTCTACCCTCTAACCCTCTACCCCTCTACCCCTCTAACGATCTACCCCTCTACCCCTCTAACCCTCTACCCCTCTAACGATCTACCCCTCTACCCTCTACCCCTCTACCCTCTACCCCTCTACCCCTCTACCCTCTAACCCTCTAACCCTCTACCCCTCTAACGATCTACCCCTCTACCCCTCTAACCCTCTACCCCTCTACCCTCTACCCTCTACCCCTCTAACCCTCTAACGATCTATCCCTCTACCCTCTAACCCTCTACCCCTCTACCCCTCTACCCTCTACCCCTCTACCCTCTACCCTCTACCCCTCTACCCCTCTACCCTCTACCCTCTACCCTCTACCCCTCTACCTTCTACCCTCTACCCCTCTACCCCTCTACCCTCTACCCCTCTAACCCTCTAACGATCTATCCCTCTACCCTCTACCCTCTACCCTCTACCCCTCTACCCCTCTACCCTCTAACGATCTACCCTCAACCCTCTACCCCTCAACCCTCTAACGATCTACCCCTCTACCCCTCAACCCTCTATCCCTCTATCCCTCTACCCTCTACCCCTCTACCCTCTAACGATCTACCCCTCAACCCCTCAACCCTCTAACGATCTACCCTCTACCCCTCTACCCCTCTACCCCTCTATCCCTCTACCCTCTACCCCTCTACCCTCTTACCCTCTTACCCTCTTACCCCTCTACCCTCTAACCCTCTACCCTCTACCCTCTTACCCTCTACCCTCTAACGATCTACCCTCTACCCCTCTACCCTCTACCCCTCTACCCTCTACCCTCTACCCCTCTACCCCTCAACCCTCTAACGATCTACCCTCAACCCTCTACCCCTCTACCCTCTTACCCTCTAACCTCTAACCCTCTATCCCTCTACCCTCTAACGATCTACCCCTCTACCCCTCAACCCTCTAACGATCTACCCTCTACCCCTCTACCCCTCTAACCCCTCTACCCCTCTAACCCTCTAACGATCTACCCCTCTACCCCTCAACCCTCTAACGATCTACCCTCTACCCCTCTACCCTCTAACGATCTACCCCTCTACCCCTCAACCCTCTAACGATCTACCCTCTACCCCTCTACCCCTCTAACCCTCTATCCCTCTATCCCTCTACCCTCTACCCCTCTACCCCTCTACCCTCTTACCCTCTTACCCTCTACCCCTCTACCCTCTAACCCTCTACCCTCTACCCTCTTACCCTCTAACGATCTACCCTCTACCCCTCTACCCTCTACCCCTCTACCCCTCTACCCTCTACCCCTCTACCCTCTACCCCTCTACCCTCTACCCTCTACCCTCTAACGATCTACCCTCTACCCCTCTAACCCTCTTACCCTCTACCCTCTACCCCTCTACCCTCTACCCTCTACCCTCTACCCTCTACCCTCTAACCCTCTAACCCTCTACCCTCTAACCCTCTACCCTCTAACCCTCTAACCCTCTAACCCTCTAACCTCTACCCTCTAACCCTCTGCCCCTCTACCCTCTACCCTCTAACCCTCTAACCCTCTACCCTCTAACCCTCTACCCTCTACCCTCTAACCCTCTAACCCTCTACCCTCTAACCCTCTACCCTCTACCCTCTAACCCTCTAACCCTCTACCCTCTAACCTCTACCCTCTACCCTCTAACCCTCTACCCTCTAACCCTCTTACCCTCAACCCTCTAACCCTCTACCCTCTAACCCTCTGCCCCTCTACCCTCTACCCTCTACCCTCTAACCCTCTACCCCTCTTACCCTCAACCCTCTAACCCTCTACCCTCTAACCCTCTGCCCCTCTACCCTCTACCCTCTGCAGGGCTGTGGTAGATACCTCAGAGACTGGGGAGCTGTCTAGCTGCAGGGTGCTGGCCTCTTACAGAGAGAAGCAGGAGTTTGCTACTCTGGGAGATGCTGAGATGCTCAACTACTCTGTTAACATCTACGACCAAGGAAACACACTCTGCATCGTCACCAGCGGAGGTCAGGGTTCACTTAGACCGTTGTTCTGCATCCTGACTACTACAGTTACAATACAGCTTACTACATGGTCTTGTCTCTGTGTGTGTGTGTGTGTGCAGGGGCTCATGGGACCCACGTGGCGAGCATAGCAGCAGGTCACTTCCCAGATGAGCCAGAGCGTAACGGCATTGCCCCCGGCGCCCAGATCCTGGCTTTGAAGATCGGAGATACGCGCCTCAGCACCATGGAGACGGGCACCGGACTCATCCGCGCGGTAGGCTGAACCAGCTGTCAATCAAAACACAACAGACTTCATTCATTCATTCATTCATTCATTCATCCCCCTCTTCACTTGTTTTGGTTAATTCGCACTCCTCTCTCTCTCCCTCCCTGTCTCTCTCTCTCGCTCCCTCCCTGTCTCTCTCTCTCGCTCCCTCCCTGTCTCTCCCTCCCTGTCTCTCTCTCTCTCTCCCTCCCTGTCTCTCTCTCTCTCTCCCTCCCTGTCTCTCTCTCTCGCTCCCTCCCTGTCTCTCCCTCCCTGTCTCTCTCTCTCTCTCCCTCCCTGTCTCTCTCTCTCTCTCCCTCCCTGTCTCTCTCTCTCTCTCCCTCCCTGTCTCTCTCTCTCTCTCCCTCCCTGTCTCTCTCTCTCTCTCCCTCCCGTCTCTCTCTCTCCCTCCCCGTCTCTCTCTCTCTCCCTCCCCGTCTCTCTCTCCCTCCCCTTCTCTCTCTCTCCCTCCCCATCTCTCTCTCCCCCCGTCTCGCTCTCACTGTCGCTCTCTCTCTCTCTCCCCCCCGTCTCTCTCTCTACGCCCGTCTCTCTCTCGTGTCTCTCTACGCCCGTCTCTCTCTCGTGTCTCTCTCTCTCCCCCCCGTCTCTCTCTCTACCCCCGTCTCTCTCTCTAGATGATAGAGGTGATGAACTATAAATGTGACCTGGTTAACTACAGCTATGGAGAAGCTACCCACTGGCCCAACTCAGGGTGAGAGAGATCACATAAACCCTCTGTGTGTGTGTGTGTGTGTGTGTGGTAACCCTCTGTGTGTGTGTTTGTGTCTGGTAACCCTCTGTGTGTGTGTGTGTGTGTGTGTGTGTGTGTGTGTGTGTGTTTGTGTCTGGTAACCCTCTGTGTGTGTGTGTGTGTGTGTGTGTCTGTGTCTGGTAACCCTCTGTGTGTGTGTCTGTGTCTGGTAACCCTCTGTGTGTGTGTGTGTGTGTGTGTGTGTGTGTGTGTGTGTGTGTGTGTGTTTGTGTCTGGTAACCCTCTGTGTGTGTGTGTGTGTGTGTGTGTGTGTGTGTGTGTGTGTGTGTGTGTGTGTGTGTGTTTGTGTCTGGTAACCCTCTGTGTGTGTGTGTGTGTGTGTGTTTGTGTCTGGTAACCCTCTGTGTGTGTGTGTGTGTGTGTGTGTGTGTTTGTGTCTGGTAACCCTCTGTGTGTGTGTGTGTGTGTGTGTGTGTGTGTGTTTGTGTCTGGTAACCCTCTGTGTGTGTGTGTGTGTGTGTGTGTGTGTGTGTGTGTGTGTGTTTGTGTCTGGTAACCCTCTGTGTGTGTGTGTGTGTGTGTGTGTTTGTGTCTGGTAACCCTCTGTGTGTGTGTCTGTGTCTGGTAACCCTCTGTGTGTGTGTGTGTGTGTGTGTGTGTGTGTGTGTGTGTGTTTGTGTCTGGTAACCCTCTGTGTGTGTGTGTGTGTGTGTGTGTGTGTGTGTGTGTGTGTGTGTGTGTGTGTGTGTGTGTGTGTGTGTGTTTGTGTCTGGTAACCCTCTGTGTGTGTGTGTGTGTGTGTGTTTGTGTCTGGTAACCCTCTGTGTGTGTGTGTGTGTGTGTGTGTGTGTTTGTGTCTGGTAACCCTCTGTGTGTGTGTGTGTGTGTGTGTGTGTGTGTTTGTGTCTGGTAACCCTCTGTGTGTGTGTGTGTGTGTGTGTGTGTGTGTGTGTGTTTGTGTCTGGTAACCCTCTGTGTGTGTGTGTGTGTGTGTGTGTTTGTGTCTGGTAACCCTCTGTGTGTGTGTGTGTGTGTGTGTTGCCCAACAGGAGGATCTGTGAGGTGATTGGTGAGGCAGTTCAGAAACACAACGTATTGTTTGTGTCCAGTGCCGGGAACAACGGACCCTGCCTCTCCACTGTAGGCTGTCCTGGAGGAACCACCACTGATGTTATAGGTACATACACTGTAGGCTGTCCTGGAGGAACCACCACTGATGTTATAGGTACATACACTGTAGGCTGTCCTGGAGGAACCACCACTGATGTTATAGGTACATACACTGTAGGCTGTCCTGGAGGAACCACCACTGATGTTATAGGTACATACACTGTAGGCTGTCCTGGAGGAACCACCACTGATGTTATAGGTACATACACTGTAGGCTGTCCTGGAGGAACCACCACTGATGTTATAGGTACATACACTGTAGGCTGTCCTGGAGGAACCACCACTGATGTTATAGGTACATACACTGTAGGCTGTCCTGGAGGAACCACCACTGATGTTATAGGTACATACACTGTAGGCTGTCCTGGAGGAACCACCACTGATGTTATAGGTACATACACTGTAGGCTGTCCTGGAGGAACCACCACTGATGTTATAGGTACATACACTGTAGGCTGTCCTGGAGGAACCACCACTGATGTTATAGGTACATACACTGTAGGCTGTCCTGGAGGAACCACCACTGATGTTATAGGTACATACACTGTAGGCTGTCCTGGAGGAACCACCACTGATGTTATAGGTACATACACTGTAGGCTGTCCTGGAGGAACCACCACTGATGTTATAGGTACATACACTGTAGGCTGTCCTGGAGGAACCACCACTGATGTTATAGGTACATACACTGTAGGCTGTCCTGGAGGAACCACCACTGATGTTATAGGTACATACACTGTAGGCTGTCCTGGAGGAACCACCACTGATGTTATAGGTACATACACTGTAGGCTGTCCTGGAGGAACCACCACTGATGTTATAGGTACATACACTGTAGGCTGTCCTGGAGGAACCACCACTGATGTTATAGGTACATACACTGTAGGCTGTCCTGGAGGAACCACCACTGATGTTATAGGTACATACACTGTAGGCTGTCCTGGAGGAACCACCACTGATGTTATAGGTACATACACTGTAGGCTGTCCTGGAGGAACCACCACTGATGTTATAGGTACATACACTGTAGGCTGTCCTGGAGGAACCACCACTGATGTTATAGGTACATACACTGTAGGCTGTCCTGGAGGAACCACCACTGATGTTATAGGTACATACACTGTAGGCTGTCCTGGAGGAACCACCACTGATGTTATAGGTACATACACTGTAGGCTGTCCTGGAGGAACCACCACTGATGTTATAGGTACATACACTGTAGGCTGTCCTGGAGGAACCACCACTGATGTTATAGGTACATACACTGTAGGCTGTCCTGGAGGAACCACCACTGATGTTATAGGTACATACACTGTAGGCTGTCCTGGAGGAACCACCACTGATGTTATAGGTACATACACTGTAGGCTGTCCTGGAGGAACCACCACTGATGTTATAGGTACATACACTGTAGGCTGTCCTGGAGGAACCACCACTGATGTTATAGGTACATACACTGTAGGCTGTCCTGGAGGAACCACCACTGATGTTATAGGTACATACACTGTAGGCTGTCCTGGAGGAACCACCACTGATGTTATAGGTACATACACTGTAGGCTGTCCTGGAGGAACCACCACTGATGTTATAGGTACATACACTGTAGGCTGTCCTGGAGGAACCACCACTGATGTTATAGGTACATACACTGTAGGCTGTCCTGGAGGAACCACCACTGATGTTATAGGTACATACACTGTAGGCTGTCCTGGAGGAACCACCACTGATGTTATAGGTACATACACTGTAGGCTGTCCTGGAGGAACCACCACTGATGTTATAGGTACATACACTGTAGGCTGTCCTGGAGGAACCACCACTGATGTTATAGGTACATACACTGTAGGCTGTCCTGGAGGAACCACCACTGATGTTATAGGTACATACACTGTAGGCTGTCCTGGAGGAACCACCACTGATGTTATAGGTACATACACTGTAGGCTGTCCTGGAGGAACCACCACTGATGTTATAGGTACATACACTGTAGGCTGTCCTGGAGGAACCACCACTGATGTTATAGGTACATACACTGTAGGCTGTCCTGGAGGAACCACCACTGATGTTATAGGTACATACACTGTAGGCTGTCCTGGAGGAACCACCACTGATGTTATAGGTACATACACTGTTGGGAACTTTTACTTTGGTTCTGGGATTATGTACCTTTTAATATGAGCTTAATAAAGTATATCTCCCCCATCCTTTGGTCCATCCTTCCAGGTGTGGGCGCGTATGTGACTCCAGACATGATGGTCGCAGAGTATTCTCTGAGAGAGAAGCTTCCTCCTAACCAGTACACCTGGTCGTCTCGGGGCCCCAGTACAGACGGGGCCCTGGGGGTCAGTATCAGTGCTCCGGGGGGGGCCATCGCCTCCGTACCCAATTGGACCCTCAGAGGAACTCAGCTGATGAATGGGACCTCCATGTCCTCCCCTAACGCCTGTGGAGGGATTGCCCTGGTGCTGTCAGGTGGGTGGGAGGGGTGTGTGGGGGAGGGGTGTGTGTTTGTGTTAATGGGTGTGTGTTTTAATGTGTGTGTGTGTGTGTGTGTGTGTGTGCTGCAGGTCTGAAGCAGAATGGTATCCGTCCGTCAGTGCCTGCGGTGAGGAGAGCTCTGGAGAACACCGCTCTGAAAGTAGATGACATTGAGGTGTTCGCTCAGGGACATGGAATAATACAGGTTAGATTCCTCTCTGTTTATATGTTACACTGAAAGACTGTTAGTTAGACAGGAAGTTCTATATGCTGACTAGAACTAGTGTCTACTATATAGTGTAGAAGGGTGTTCTATATGTTAGACTGAAAGACTGTTAGTTAGACAGGAAGTTCTATATGCTGACTAGATAGATAGATAGATAGATAGATAGATACTTTATTGATCCCCGAGGGGGACATTTCTTTGTCAAGCAGCTACAACAAAACACAGGACAGGTGCAAATTGCCAGAACGAAAATACACAAAAGACAGATACACGATACATGATACATAGAGACAGATACACGATACATGATACATAGAGACAGATACATAGAGACCGATACATGATACATAGAGACTGATACATAGAGACAGATACATGATACATAGAGACTGATACATAGAGACAGATACATGATACATAGAGACAGATACACGATACATAGAGACAGATACACGATACATAGAGACAGATACATGATACATAGAGACAGATACATGATACATAGACAGATACACGATACATAGAGACAGATACACGATACATAGAGACAGATACATGATACATAGAGACAGATACACGATACATAGAGACAGATACATGATACATAGAGACAGATACATGATACATAGAGACAGATACATGATACATAGAGACAGATACATAGAGACCGATACATGATACATAGAGACAGATACATGATACATAGAGACAGATACACGATACATGATACATAGAGACAGATACATAGAGACCGATACATGATACATAGAGACAGATACACGATACATGATACATAGAGACAGATACATAGAGACCGATACATGATACATAGAGACAGATACATGATACATAGAGACAGATACACAATACATAGAGACAGATACATGATACATAGAGACAGATACACAATACATGATACATAGAGACAGATACATGATACATAGAGACAGATACATGATACATGATACATAGAGACTGATACATAGAGACAGATACATGATACATAGAGACAGATACATGATACATAGAGACAGATACATGATACATAGAGACAGATACATGATACATGATACATAGAGACAGATACATGATACATAGAGACAGATACATGATACATGATACATAGAGACCGATACATGATACATAGAGACAGATACATGATACATAGAGACAGATACACAATACATAGAGACAGATACATGATACATAGAGACAGATACACAATACATGATACATAGAGACAGATACATGATACATAGAGACAGATACATAGATAGATAGATAGATAGATAGATAGATAGATAGATAGATAGATAGATAGATAGATAGATAGATAGATAGATAGATAGATAGATAGATAGATAGATAGATAGATAGATAGATAGATAGATAGATAGATAGATAGATAGATAGATTTATTGATCACCGGGGGGGAAATTTCTTTGTCAAGCAGCTACAACAAAACACAGGGCAGGTGCAAAATGCCACAACGAAAGTACACAAAAGACAGATACACGATACATGATACATAGAGCGGCAGTATGAAAAAGTATAGAAATACAAGATATCTGGAGTGCAAAAAAAAGCTATAAAAAGACATTGCATAGTATGAGTGGTTGGCTGAATATGTACACTATACATTGGTGGATGTTGGATGGTTAACTATACTATACAGGTCGATGGCAGAGAAATACTTCAGTAGCTAAAAATGCGTATGATATGAGCGAGGGAATAATAGTTTACTTAATAGACAGACTGGGTAAATGAACAGATAAGTGAAAAGTTTTCATGGTTAAGTTAGCTGTACAGTTAGGTATACAGTTATATTTACAGATAACTTAATACTTGCATGGTTACATAAACTGTACAGGTAAATGACAGGAAGAGATACTTAAATAGCTAAATGTGTGTATGATATCATTTGGGGTAATAATAGTAATTCCCTTAAAATACAGTCCTTAGTGCGCAGGGTTTAATTACAGACAACTGCACTTATTGCACATTCGATATACTAAAAGCAATGAGAAAAGGTGCAACTGACAGGATACTAATAATATGCATTCCTGAGTGAATGCCTACGTAAGTTAAGTCCAATAATTACTTACAATATTGCACGTGATATGATATAACAACTGTACATGAATATGTAAATACAGACCTGCATGAATAAATAGGTCCTGAGTGAATGAGTGCTGACGGACCAGAGTTACTCACGGATGGATGCATAATTGTTAAACTAGGTCCTAGCACCCCAACAGTTCCAGATCTATGTTGCCGACGGCACGGCACCCCGGTGAGGCATTATATAGTCTAATAACCGCCGGCAGGAAGGACCTCCTGTAGCGCTCTCTGGCACACCGTGGTGGGATCAGTCTGTGACTGAAGGTGCTCCTCTGCGTCATAACCATAGCGTGCAGAGGGTGGGTGACGTTGTCCATGATGGCCAGCAGTTTGGCCAGGATCCGTCTCTCCACCACCTCCTCTAGAGTGTCAAGGCTCATCCCCAGGACAGAGCTAGCCTTCCTGATCAGCTTATTTACCCGAGAAGCATCACCGGCTTTGATGTTTGCTCCCCAGCACACCACTGCAAAAAAGATGGCACTGGCCACCACAGACTGGTAGAAGGTATGCAGTAGTTTACATGATACATAGTAGAAAGACAGACAAACAACAATTAAATCACGAACAACGGGAGCTGCTTAACAGGTGACCAGCAGGGCGGCGCCAGAGTAGTTAATGAACTAGAATTAGTGTCTACTATAGTAAAACATGTTGTCTCTCTCTCTCTGTGTCTCTGTGTCTCTCTCTGTCTCTGTGTCTCTCTGTCTCTGTGTCTCTGTGTCTCTCTGTCTCTGTGTCTCTCTGTCTCTCTCTCTCTGTGTCTCTGTGTCTCTCTCTGTCTCTGTGTCTCTCTCTGTCTCTGTGTCTGTCTCTGTGTCTCTGTGTCTCTCTCTGTCTCTCTGTCTCTGTGTCTCTCTGTCTCTCTGTGTCTCTCTGTCTCTGTGTCTCTCTGTCTCTGTGTCTCTTTGTCTCTGTCTCTCTTTCTGTGTGCGTCTCTCTCTCTGTGTGTGTCTCTTTCTGTGTGTGTCTCTCTCTGTCTCTGTGTCTCTTTCTGTGTGTGTCTCTCTCTGTCTCTGTGTCTCTTTCTGTGTGCGTCTCTGTGTCTCTTTCTGTGTGCGTCTCTCTCTCTCTCTGTGTCTCTGTGTCTCTCTCTGTCTCTGTGTCTCTCTCTGTCTCTGTGTCTCTCTCTGTCTCTGTGTGCGTCTCTCTGTCTCTCTGTCTCTCTGTCTCTTTGTCTCTGTGTCTCTGTCTCTCTCTGTGTCTGTTTCTCTGTGTGTCTCTGTCTCTCTCTGTCTCTGTGTCTCTCTCTGTCTCTGTGTCTCTCTCTGTGTGCATCTCTGTGTCTCACTCTGTCTCTGTGTGCGTCTCTCTGTCTCTGTGTCTCTCTGTGTCTCTGTCTCTGTGTGCGTCTCTCTGTGTGCGTCTCTGTCTCTGTGTCTGTCTCTGTGTCTCTCTCTGTCTCTGTGTCTCTCTCTGTCTCTGTGTGCGTCTCTCTGTCTCTGTGTGCGTCTCTCTGTCTCTGTGTCTCTGTCTCTGTGTGCGTCTCTCTGTCTTTGTGTCTCTCTGTGTCTCTCTCTGTCTCTGTGTGCGTCTCTCTGTGTCTCTCTGTCTCTCTCTCTGTGTATGTCTCTGTCTTTCTCTGTGTCTCTCTCTGTCTCTGTGTCTCTCTGTGTCTCTGTCTGTCTCTGTGTCTCTCTGTGTCTCTGTGTGCGTCTCTCTGTCTCTGTGTCTTTGTCTCTATGTGCGTTTCTCTGTCTTTGTGTCTCTCTCTGTCTCTCTGTCTCTGTGTCTCTCTCTGTCTCTGTGTGCATCTCTGTGTCTCTCTCTGTCTCTGTGTGCATCTCTGTGTCTCTCTCTCTCTGTGTGCGTCTCTCTCTCTGTGTCTCTCTGTGTCTCTGTGTGCGTCTCTCTCTCTCTCTGTGTCTCTCTCTGTCTCTGTGTGCGTCTCTCTCTCTCTCTGTGTCTCTCTCTGTCTCTGTGTGCATCTCTGTGTCTCTCTCTCTCTGTGTGCGTCTCTCTCTCTGTGTCTCTCTGTGTCTCTGTGTGCGTCTCTCTCTCTCTCTGTGTCTCTCTCTGTCTCTGTGTGCGTCTCTCTCTCTCTCTGTGTCTCTCTCTGTCTCTGTGTGCGTCTCTCTGTCTCTCTCTCTCTGTCTCTGTGTGTGTTACAGGTGGACCGAGCTGTAGACTACCTGACCCAGCATGCCTCTCTCCCCACCTCTAACCTGGGCTTCTCTGTTATGGTGGGGACACAGCGAGGCATCTATCTCCGAGACCCCGCCCAGGTCCTGAGCCCCTCCGACCACGGAGTCAGCATCGAACCTGTTTTCCCTGAAAACACTGGTATTACAGCACACACACACACACACACACACACACACACACACTCACTCACTCACTCACTCACTCACTCACTCACTCACTCACTCACTCACTCACTCACTCACTCACTCACTCACTCACTCACTCACTCACTCACTCACTCACTCACTCACTCACTCACTCACTCACTCACTCACTCACTCACTCACTCACTCACCACACACACTCACTCACTCACCACACACTCACTCACTCACTCACCACACACTCACTCACTCACTCACCACACACACACCACACTCACTCACCACACACACACCACACACTCACTCACTCACCACACACTCACTCACTCACCACACACACACCACACACACTCACTCACCACACACACACACACACACACACACACTGCATGATTGGTGGTTGGTCCATCCTCTTTAGTTCCCTCTATTGATTGGTCCATTCTACTTCCTGTTTGTCAGAGAACACTGAGCGGATCTTGCTGCAACTGCACCTGGCCCTGACATGCTCCGCCCCCTGGGTGCAGTGCCCCTCCCACCTGGAGCTCATGAACCAGTGTCGTCATGTCAACGTCAGAGTTTGACCCCCTGGGGCTCCGAGAGGGACTGCATTATACAGAGGTACTTAGGGGGAGAAGGAGAGGAGAGGGAGGAGGAGGGGGCAAGGAGAGGAGGAGGGGGAGAGGGAGGAGGGGGAGAGGGGAGAGAGGAGGAGGAGGGGAGAGGAGGAGGGGGAGAGGGAGAGGAGGAGGAGGAGGGGGAGAGGAGGAGGAGGAGGAGAGGGAGAGGAGGAGGAGGGGGAGAGGAGGAGGAGGGGGAGAGGAGGAGGAGGAGGAGGGGAGGAGAGGAGAGGAGAGAGGAGGAGAGGGGAGAGGAGGAGGAGGAGGGGGAGAGGAGAGGAGAGGAGGGGGAGGAGGGAGAGGAGGAGGAGAGGAGAGGGAGGAGGAGGGGGAGAGGAGGAGGAGAGGAGGGGGAGAGGAGAGGAGGAGGAGAGGAGAGGGAGGAGGAGGGGGAGAGGAGGAGGAGAGGAGGGGAGAGGAGGAGGAGGAGAGGAGAGGGAGGAGGAGGAGGAGGAGGAGAGGAGGAGGAGGAGGAGGAGAGGGAGAGGGAGAGGAGGAGGGGGAGGGGGAGGAGGGGGAGAGGAGGAGGAGGGGGAGGGGAGAGGAGGAGGAGAGGAGAGGAGAGGAGAGGGAGAGAGGAGGAGGAGGAGGAGAGGAGGAGGGGGAGAGGAGAGGAGGAGGAGAGGGAGAGGAGGAGGAGGAAGGAGGAGGAGGAGGAGGGGTGAGGAGGAGGAGGGGGGAGAGGAGGAGGAGGAGGAGGGGGAGAAGAGGAGAGGGAGGAGGAGGGGGAGAGGAGGAGGAGGAGGAGGAGGAGGGGGAGAGGAGGAGGAGAGGAGGAGGGAGAGGAGGAGGAGGAGGAGGGGAGGGGGAGAGGAGGAGGAGAGGAGGAGGAGGGGAGAGGAGGAGGAGGAGGAGGAGGAGGAGAGGGAGAGGAGGAGAGAGAGGAGGAGGGAGGGGAGGAGGAGGGAGAGGAGGAGGAGAGG
>JAKYLM010000079.1:295744-300744 GCA_023634145.1 Thymallus thymallus
TCTCTCTTGGATCAAGAGCCTTGCTGTCTAATATCAGTAAACTGTGAGTAGCATTTTTGATATGCTTGTATAACTTTATGAGCTGGGATGTCTGTCCTGCAAATAGTTTGTCAGAGACTGTATAAAATGTTTGCGACACGCTTGTTATCATTTAGCTAGCATTCGCTATGGGATTTGACATGTACTTGTTAGCATTGCTAACCTTCAGATTACAGAAGCAGTGGGATTTGAAAATGGTGCCTCTTGTGTTTAGTGCCAGTATTACTGAATATCCCAGTATTGCACAATGACAGTATGACAATCTGGATACCACCCAAGCCTAGTGAATGGTGTTCTGTTTTACTGAGTAAGGTATGTGTCTGCCACCTACAAAGTGAGGTGCATGTGTCACCTGTCTCTCTGCGCTCTACAGAGTTCCTGAGGGTCACAGTCAGGAGGTATTGTTCACAGACGTCCACTTCAGACCAGGGCAGATAAGACGACACTTCATTACTGTTCCACAGGGAGCCTCCTGGGCAGGTACGTGTGTGTGAGAGGGAGGTGATGGGTAATATTCTCAGTTTTCCACCCAAAAGATTAATGTGGCAAATATATCTCACCCCTCTCTCCCCCCCTCCATCCATCCCTCTCTCCCCCCTCCATCCATCCCTCTCTCTCCCCTCCACCCATCCCCTCCCACACCCCCCCTCCCACCACACCCACCCACCCACCCACCCCACCACCCACACCCCCCCACCCACCACCCACACACCCCCACCCACCCACCCACACCACCCCCACCCACCCCACACACCCCACCACCCACCCACCACCCCCCACCCACCACCAACCCCACCCCCCACCCACCACCCACACTCCCCCACCCACCATCCCACACACCCCCTCCATCCACCCACTCACCCCCCCCACCCACCCACACTCACCCCCCACCCACCAACCACACCCCCTCCACCCATCCCTCACACACCCCCACCACCCACCCACACACCCCACCACCCACCACACACCCACCCCCCACCCACCACCACCACCCCCCACCACCACCCACCCCACCCCCACCACCCACCCACACCCCCCCACCCCTCCACCACCCACCCACACACCCCCCTCCACCCACCCACCCTCACCCCCCACCCCCACCCACCACCCACCCTCACCCCCACCCCCACCCACCCACCCACACCCCCCACCCCCCACCAACCACCCCACCACCCACCCACCCCCACCACCACCCCTCCACACACCCCACCCTCCAACCACCCCTCCCACCCACCCACCACCCACCCCCACCACCCACCCACCACACACCCCCCACCACCCCACCACACACCCCACCCCACCCACCACACCACCCCACCACCCCCCACCACCCCCCCCCACCATCCACCCTCCCCACCCCACCATCCACCCCTCCACTCCCCCCTCCACCCATCCCACTCACCTCCCCCCTCCACCCATCCACCCCACCCCTCCCATCCACCCACTCACACCCCCCACCCACCCCCCACCCACCATCCCTCCTCTCTCCCCCCTCCCCTCCATCCATCCCTCACTCTCTCCCCCACCCCCCACCATCCCTCACACTCTCCCCCCCCATCCATCCCTCTCACACCCCCTCCCCTCCATCCATCCCTCTCCCCCCCTCCCCTCCATCCATCCCTCTCTCTCTCCCCCCTCCCTCCATCCATCCCTCTCTCTCTCCCCCCTCCATCCATCCCTCTCTCTCTCCCCCCTCCATCCATCCCTCTCTCTCCCCCCCTCCCCTCCATCCATCCCTCTCTCTCTCCCCCCTCCCCTCCACCCATCCCTCTCTCTCCCCTCCACCCATCCCTCTCTCTCCCCTCCATCCATCCCTCTCTCTCTCCCCCCTCCCCTCCATCCATCCCTCTCTCTCCCCCCTCCCCTCCATCCATCCCTCTCTCTCTCCCCCCTCCCCTCCACCCATCCCTCTCTCTCCCCTCCACCCATCCCTCTCTCTCCCCTCCATCCATCCCTCTCTCTCTCCCCTCTCTCTCTCCCCCCTCCCCTCCACCCATCCCTCTCTCTCCCCCCTCCCCTCCATCCATCCCTCTCTCTCTCCCCCCTCCCCTCCATCCATCCCTCTCTCTCTCCCCCCTCCATCCATCCCTCTCTCTCCCCCCTCCCCTCCATCCATCCCTCTCTCTCTCCCCCCTCCATCCATCCCTCTCTCTCTCCCCCCTCCATCCATCCCTCTCTCTCCCCCCCTCCCCTCCATCCATCCCTCTCTCTCTCCCCCCTCCCCTCCACCCATCCCTCTCTCTCCCCTCCACCCATCCCTCTCTCTCCCCTCCATCCATCCCTCTCTCTCTCCCCCCTCCCCTCCATCCATCCCTCTCTCTCCCCCCCTCCCCTCCATCCATCCCTCTCTCTCTCCCCCCTCCCCTCCACCCATCCCTCTCTCTCCCCTCCACCCATCCCTCTCTCTCCCCTCCATCCATCCCTCTCTCTCTCCCCTCTCTCTCTCCCCCCTCCCCTCCACCCATCCCTCTCTCTCCCCCCTCCCCTCCATCCATCCCTCTCTCCCCACCCCTCCACCCATCCCTCTCTCTCCCCTCCATCCATCCCTCTCTCTCTCCCCTCTCTCTCTCCCCCCTCCCCTCCACCCATCCATCCCTCTCTCTCTCCCCTCCCCTCCATCCATCCATCCCTCTCTCTCTCCCCTCCCCTCCATCCATCCATCCCTCTCTCTCTCCCCTCCCCTCCATCCATCCATCCCTCTCTCTCTCCCCTCCCCTCCATCCCTCTCTCTCCCCCCTCCCCTCCACCCATCCCTCTCTCTCCCCCCTCCCCTCCATCCTTCCCTCTCTCAATCTCTCTTTCTCTCTCTCTCCCCCCTCCCCTCCATCCATCCCTCTCTCAATCTCTCTTTCTCTCTCTCTCCCCATCCCACCTACCTCCAGAGATAACATTGACGTCTCAGAGTGGTGATGTGTCTAAGTTTGTCCTCCATGCGGTCCACCTGGTGAAGCA
Organism: Thymallus thymallus; assembly: GCA_023634145.1. Taxonomy (NCBI): domain Eukaryota; kingdom Metazoa; phylum Chordata; class Actinopteri; order Salmoniformes; family Salmonidae; genus Thymallus; species Thymallus thymallus. The sequence goes on from JAKYLM010000079.1 coordinate 298,736, forward strand.
GAGAGCTTACAGAGTCAACGAGTTCTACAAGTTCTCCTCCCTACTGGAGAAGAGCTCCCTGACTGAAGCCTTCCCTGTCCTGGTACTGACTCTCAGCCAATCACAGTCAGTCATTCACAGTATATATTCAGTCAATCACAGTATATATTCAGTCAATCAGTCAATCACAGTATATATTCAGCCAATCACAGTATATATTCAGTCAATCACAGTATATATTAAGTCAATCACAGTATATATTCAGTCAATCACAGTATATATTCAGACAATCAATCAATCAATCAATCACAGTATATATTCAGCCAATCACAGTATATATTCAGTCAATCAATCAATCACAGTATATATTCAGTCAATCAATCAATCACAGTATATATTCAGCCAGTCACAGTATATATTCAGCCAGTCACAGTATATATTCAGTCAATCACAGTATATATTCAGTCAATCACAGTATATATTCAGTCAATCAGTCAATCACAGTATATATATTCAGCCAATCACAGTATATATTCAGTCAATCACAGTATATATTCAGTCAATCACAGTATATATTCAGCCAATCACAGTATATATTCAGCCAATCACAGTATATATTCAGTCAATCACAGTATATATTCAGTCAATCAATCAATCACAGTATATATTCAGTCAATCACAGTATATATTCAGTCAATCAATCACAGTATATATTCAGCCAATCACAGTATATATTCAGTCAATCAATCACAGTATATATTCAGCCAATCACAGTATATATTCAGTCAATCAATCAATCACAGTATATATTCAGACAATCAATCAATCAATCAATCACAGTATATATTCAGACAATCAATCAATCACAGTATATATTCAGTCAATCACAGTATATATTCAGTCAATCAATCAATCACAGTATATATTCAGACATTCAATCAATCACAGTATATATTCAGACAATCAATCAATCACAGTATATATTCAGACAATCAATCAATCACAGTATATATTCAGTCAATCAATCAGTCACAATATATATTCAGTCAATCAATCACAGTATATATTCAGACAATCAATCAATCACAGTATATATTCAGACAATCAATCAATCACAGTATATATTCAGACAATCAATCAATCACAGTATATATTCAGACAATCAATCAATCACAGTATATATTCAGACAATCAATCAATCACAGTATATATTCAGACAATCAATCAATCACAGTATATATTCAGACAATCAATCAATCACAGTATATATTCAGACAATCAATCAATCACAGTATATATTCAGACAATCAATCAATCACAGTATATATTCAGACAATCAATCAATCACAGTATATATTCAGACAATCAATCAGTCACAGTATATATTCAGACAATCAATCAGTCACAGTATATATTCAGACAATCAACCAATCACAGTATATATTCAGACAATCAACCAATCACAGTATATATTCAGACAATCAATCAATCACAGTATATATTCAGACAATCAATCAATCACAGTATATATTCAGACAATCAATCAGTCACAGTATATATTCAGACAATCAATCAATCACAGTATATATTCAGACAATCAATCAATCACAGTATATATTCAGACAATCAATCAATCACAGTATATATTCAGACAATCAATCAGTCACAGTATATATTCAGACAATCAATCAATCACAGTATATATTCAGACAATCAATCAATCACAGTATATATTCAGACAATCAATCAGTCACAGTATATATTCAGACAATCAATCAATCACAGTATATATTCAGACAATCAATCAATCACAGTATATATTCAGACAATCAATTAATCACAGTATATATTCAGACAATCAACCAATCACAGTATATATTCAGACAATCAACCAATCACAGTATATATTCAGACAATCAACCAATCACAGTATATATTCAGACAATCAATCAATCACAGTATATATTCAGACAATCAATCAATCACAGTATATATTCAGACAATCAATCAATCACAGTATATATTTAGAC